>ML100238.1:0-54330 GCA_003697995.1 Taxidea taxus jeffersonii
AATTGCACTACTGGGTATTTACCCTAAAGATACAAACGTAGTGATCCGAAGGGGCACATGTACCCGAATGTTTATAGCAGCAATGTCCACAATAGCCAAGTTATGGAAAGAACCTAGATGTCCATCAACAGATGAATGGATAAAGAAGAAGTGGTATATATATACAATGGAATACTATGCAGCCATCAAATAAATGAAATCTTACCATTTGCGATGACATGGATGGAACTAGAGCGTATTATGCTTAGCGAAATAAGTCAACTGGAGAAAGACAACTATCACATGATCTCCCTGATATGAGGAAGTGGAGATGCAATGGGGGTGGGGGTTAAGGTCGTAGGAAAAGAAAAAATGAAACAAGATGGGATCGGGAGGGAGACAAACCAAAAGAGACTCTTAATATAAAACAAACTGAGGGGGGTGGGTGGAGAGGGGTTGGGAGAGGGTGGTGGGGTTACATTATATGTTTAAATTAAAAAAAGCTTAAATATACCCCCCCCCAAAAAAGAAGTGCTCAATAAATATTTGTTGAATGATTGGGCAAATAATAATAATTTATTAGGAATAAAAAAAAGAAACAAAATAAATGAACATCAGAAAAGGGAGGGAAGATAAAATAAAATTAAGAACAGAGAGGGAGGCAATCCATTAGAGAGTCTTAACTTTAGGAAACAAAATGAAGACTGCTGAAGGGTAGGTGGGTGGGGGAATCAGGTAATTAGGTGATGGGCATTAATGGGGATGTTGATTTAGTAAGTGCTGGGTGTTATATGCAATTGATGAATCACTAAATTTTACCCCTGAAACTAGCAATATACTATATGTTAACTAAATTGAATTTAAATTTAAAAACAGAAGCACAGGTGACCATATGGACTCTTAATTGACATCTGACGTGGACAGTGTATAGGCTTTTAAAAGTGATCTCTTAAACTGTGGGTTCTAGTGATATCTCTAGGTAGATAGTGTAAGAATCAAGTTGAATTGTAGGACACCAAGCTAGTGTTGAAGAATTGCTTGGTAGTATGTGGGAAACCCCTGACCATTGGAATTAGTGTCAGAACTATAATAATATAATAGAAAAAAACTAGCTGACCTTTGGTTTGGCAATATTTTTTTTTTTTTTAAGATTTAAAGGAAAAAAAAAAAACTATGACTCATGAAAGGAAACACTAAGGTACAGTCATCAGTTTTCTCACACAACTATGGGCTATGGATTTGCTCCCAGGGGAACTTAAAAAAGGCAACACTATCATTGTTCAATCATTGGCCTCATTACAGCTTGACATAACTTTCCAGAAAGAAGCTAATACACTCACCTGAAGCCCCAGTTTTTCAAACTGTTGCCTAGGAAACACCTCCAGAACTCTTGGTGTATAGGCCAAAAGAGATTAAAATTGTGGTCCCTCAGAACTCTGAATTTTGGCATGCTTTGAAAGGAGTTGCCTGAAGATCTGACTTTCAATCACCCTGAAACTAGGGGCTGAAATAAAATCCCTCCTTGGATCACAGACTGGTCTTTGCATGCCCTCAGTGATGGGAGCATATTAAGAATACATCAAGCACTTTAAACAACTGCAAAATTTCAAGAGAAAACCCAAGAGTTAGGGTAAAGAGAAATGAGAAGAATCAACACCTAGACAAAGCCACTTCTTCAAGACTGAGAGAGAAGCTTTTTTGTCTAATACATAGAAATAAAAGCAGACAAACAAAATGAGGGAAAGAGAAATATATTCCAAATGAGAGAACAAGATAAAACCTCATAAAAAGACCTTTATAATACAGAGATAAGGGATTTTCCTGATTAATAATTCAAAATAATGTGATTATAGTAATGGTCACCAAATTCAGAAGAATGGATGAACACAGTAAGAACTTCAAAAAATGAGATTGAAAACAAACAAACAGAAAAGTATATAAAACAGAAATCACAGAGTTGGATAATACAATAACAACTGAAAAATACATAAAAAGTGTTGAAAAGCAGACTAGATGAAGTAAAAGAACAAATCAGTGAGCTGGAAGATAAAACAATGGAACCCACTCAGATACAGTAGCAAAAAGAAAAAAAAAATTATAATGAAGATAACTTAAAGGACCTCTGTGACAAAATCAAGAAAAATAACGTTTTAATTATAGAAGTTCCAGAAGGGGACGACAGGAAAAAGTGCAGAAAATGCATTTAAAGGGAAAAAAAAGTGGCTAAAAACTTCCCTTGTGTAGCAAAGAAAACAGACATCCAGGTCCAGGAACTCCCAGGGAGTCCCAAACTAGAAAAACCCAAAGGAAAATACATCAAGACACATTATAAATAAAATGTCAAAAATTAAAGATAAAGAATCTTAAAGGCAGAAAGAGGGAAAAAAAGGTTGTTTACAGGGGAAATCCCATAAGGCTATCAGCAGTTTTCTCAGCAAAACCTTTGCAAGCCAGGGAAAAAGTGGCAGGACATATTCGAAGTGCTGAAAGGAGAACCAGAAATAAGAATACTTTACTTGGCAAGGTGAACGTACAGATTTGAAGGAGAGAGAAAAAGCTTTCCAAATAAGCAAAAGCTAAAGGAGTTCATCACTGTTAAACTGGACTGAAAAGAAATATTAAAGGAACTCCTTAAAGCTAAAAAAATAAATGACATTAATAATAAGAAAACATATGAAAGTAAAAATCTCATCATGAAAGATGAGTAGTCAACGTAGAGCATCAATCACTTATAAAGCAAGTAGGGACAAAAGACAAAAGAAGTAAACTTAATTAAAAGTACAAGAATTAGTTAAGGGACACAAAGTTTTTATTTTTGTTTCTAATCCAAAAAGTGACACAAAACATGTGGGGGAGAGTAAAAATGTAGAATTTTAAAATGCGTTCACATTTAAGTTTCTATCAACTTAAAGTAGACTGGTGTGCATATAAGATGATATATGTAAACTTCACAGTGAATACAAAGTAAAAACTTACAGTAAGTAAAACAAAAGAAAAAGAGAAAGGAATCTAAACATTACTTTAAAGAAAGCCATCACACTATTTAGAGAGAAAGAGAAGAAGAAAGGAAAAGAAAAAAGCTACAAAAAATAGCCAGAAAACAATTAACAAAATGTCATTGAGTACATATCTATAAATAATTATTTTAAATGTAAATGGACTAAATTTTTCAATCAAAAGTGACCGAATGAATTAAAAACTAAAGCACATCTATATATTGTCTACAAGGGACAGTTCAGAAATAAGGACACACAGAGACTGAAAATTAATGGATGGAAAAAGATATTCCAAGTAAATAAAAACAAAAAGAAAGTTGGCATAGCTATACTGATATCACATAAAATAGATGTTAAAACATAGACTGCATTAAGAAAATGATGAGGATTATGTAATGACAAAGGGGTCAATTCTGCCAGAAGATGTAACATTTATAAATATCTTTGCACCCAAGATGGGAGCACCAAAATATATATAACAGATATCAGCAGAATTAAAGGGATAAAATTACAGCAATACAAGAATATTAGGGGATTTTAATATCCCAATTGCACCAATTGATAGATCATATAGACAGAAAACCAATAAGGAATTATCACCCTTAAATGACATATTAGACCAGATGAACTTAATAGACATATACAAAGCATTCCACCCAAAAGCAGCAGACTACACATTGTTCTTAAGTGCATATGGAGCATTCTCAAGGATTGACCATATTGGACCACAAACCAGGTCTCAGTAACTTCAAGAAAATTGCAACCATATCAAACATCTTTTCAAACTAGAATGTTATGACACTAGAAATAAATTATTAAAAGAAAACTGGAAAAAACACATATTATGTGGAGTTTGAACAGGTTATTACTAAACAACCACTGGATCATAGAAAAAAAAAAACAAGTAGAAAAAAATACCTAGAGACAAATGGAAAACAAAATATGTCATACCAAAATATATGGGATGCAGCAGAAGTGGTTATAAGAGAAAATTTCATAGTGCTATAAGGGTATCTAAAAAAAGAGGAATCTCAAATAATTTAACTTTACACCTAAAGAAACTAGTGAATCACTGAACACTACATAAAAAATTAATGATGTACTATATGTTGGTTAATTGAATTTAAATTAAAAAAACAAGTAAAACCTAAAGTTATTAGAATGAAGAAAATAACAAAGATCAAAATGGAAATAAATAAATATAAAGGGGACAATAGAAAAGATAAAAGAAACTAAAGACTGGTTCTTCCTAAATATAAACAAAATTGAAAAGCCCTCAGAAAGTCTCACCAGGAAAGAGAGGTCTTAAATAAATACAATCAGAAATGAAAGAGAAGTTACAACTGACACCAAAAATACAGAATATTATGAGATTAATATGAACAATTATATGTGAACAAATGAGACAACCGATAAGAAATGTATAAATATTAAAAAAATGTGTGGAACACTGGGTGTTATTTGTAAGTGATGAATCACTAAAGTCTATTCCTGAAACCAATATTACATCATATGTTAGCTAACTAGAACTTAAATAACATTTTGAAAAAAATTATAATCTTCCAAAACTGAATCATGAATAAAGTCTTAATAGACTGATTACTAGTAAGGAGATTGAATTAGTAATCAAAAACCTCCCCCAAAACAAAGGTTCAGGACCAACATCTTCACAGGTGAATTCTACATTCAAATAAGATTTAATACCTATCCTCAAACTTTTCCAAAAATTGAACAGGAGGGAAAACTTCCAAACTAATTTCACCAGGCCAGCATTCCCTGATACCAAAAACAGACAAGAATACTGCAAAAATAAAATATCCCTGATGAAAACAAAAGTAAAACCACTCAAGAATATATTAGGAAACCAAATTCAATAATATATCAAAAATATCTGGGGCACCTGGGTGGCTCGGTGGGTTAAAGCCTCTGCCTTTGGCTCAGGTCATGATCCCAGTGTCCTGGGATCGAGCCCCACTCTCTACAGAGCAGAGAGCCTGCTTCCTCCTCTCTCTCTCTCTGCCTGCCTTTCTGCCTACTTGTGATATCTGTCTATCAAATAAATAAATAAAATCTTTTAAAAAATAAAATATGTCACATCATAATCAGTGGATTTATTCTAGGCATGTAAGAATGATTCAATATCCACATATCAATATGATATGCTACACAAACAAAAGGAAAGATAAAAAATCATGGGATTATCTCAAAAGATGTATAAAAACATTTGACAAAATTCAATATTTATTTATGATAAAAACGCTCAACAAAGTGGGTATAGAGAGAATGTACTTCAACATCATAAAGGGCATATATACCAAACCCATAGCTAACATCACACTCAATGGGGAAAAGCTAAAATCTTTTATTCTAAGATCAGGAACAAAACAAATTGCTCACTATCTCTACTTTTATTTAACATAGCATTGGGAGTACAAACTACAGCAATTAGTCAAGAAAAAGAAATAAAATGCATACAGATTGGAAAGGAAGAAATAAAACTAACTTTTAGCAGATGGCAAAATATTATACATAAAAAACCCTAAAGACCCCAACAAAAAGAAGTTAGAGCCAATCAATAAATTCAGTAAAGTTGAAGAATAAAAAAATTAATGTGCAAAAGTATGGTGTGTTTCTATATAATAGTAATCCGAAATAGAAATCAAGAAAGCAATCTCTTTTACAATAACAATTACAATCAAAAAGAGTACAATACCTAGGAACACATTTAACCAAAAAGGTACTAAAACAAGGAATTCTAAAATTTATATTGAACTACAAAAGATCCTGATAACTAAACTATTTTGAAAAAGAAAAACAAAGCCAAGGTTATCACACTTCCTGGTTTCAAACTATACTACAAAAATATAGTAATACTCATAGTGTGTTATTAAAAACATACACATAAAAACGCATAAAAACAAACACATTGGGGGACCTGGATGGCTCAGGTGGTTAAGCATTTACCTTCAGCTCAGGGCATGATCCCAGAGTCCTAGGATCGAGCCCCACATTGTGATCTCTGCTCAGTGGGGAGTCTGCTTCTCTTTCTCACTCTCCCTTTGTGCTCTCTCTCTCTCTCTCTCTCTCTCTCTCTCTTTCTTTCTCAAATAAATAAAAATAAAATCTAAAAGAAAAGACACATTGATCAATGGGACAGAATAGAGAACCTAAAAATAAACTCACATACATATGATCAATTAATTTATAACAATAAATGTAGGAATATATAGTGGGAACTAAAATTGGGTAAAGACACTGAAAAAAAAGAAAAGAAAACTCTAGAACAACATTTATGATGAACACAGATGCAAAATTCTCTAATAAAATATTAGTAAATCAAATCCAACAATACCTTTTAAAAAATCATTCATGACAACCAAGTAGGGTATATTCCAGGAATGCAAGATTAGTTCAATATTGACAAATCAAACAATGTGATATATCACATTAATAAGAAGAAGGATAAAAACCATACGATCACCTCAGAAGATACAGAAAAAAGCACTTGACAAAGCATGACATCCATTCATGACAAAAACTCTCAACAAAGTGAATTTAGAGGAAATATATATCAACATAATAAAGGCCATATATTTAAAAACCCACAGCTAACATCATCCTCAATGATGAAAAACTGAGAGATTTCTGCTAAGATCAGGAACCGGACAGGTATGTCTACTCTCACCATTTTTATTCAGCATAGTATGGGAAGTCCTAACCACATTAATCAGACAAGAAAATATAATAAAAGGCATTGAAAATGGTAAGGAAGAAGTAAAACTTTCACTATTTGCAGATGACATATATATAAAAATAAAAGGCATTGAAAATGGTAAGGAAGAAGTAAAACTTTCACTATTTTCAGATGACATATATATAGAAAACCTTAAAGACTCCGCCAAAAAACTACCAGAACTGATAAGTGAATTCAGTAAAGTCACAGGATACAAAACTAATATATAGAAATCTTTTGCATGTCTATACACTAATGAAGTAATAAAGTAAGGAAACAATCACATTTATAATTGCACCAAAAATAATAAAATACCTAGGAATAAAAGGAGATAAAAAACTGCATTCTGAAAACTATAAAACACTGATGAGAGAAACTAGATCACACACACACACACGCACTCCATGCTCATGATTTGGAAGAACCAATATTGTTAAAATGTCCATACACCCAAAGCATTCTGCAGATTTAATGCAACCAACAACACTTTTCACGGAACTAAAATAAATAATCCTAAAATTTGTATAGAACCACAAAAGAACCTGAATAGCCAGAGCAATCTTGAGAACGAAGAACAAAGGTGAAAGTTTCACAATCCCAATTCCAGGTTTCAATATATACTACAAAACTGTAGTAATTAAAATTGTGTGGTAATGGTACAGAATTGACACATAGATCAGTAGAATAGAAAATCCAGAAATAAACCCACAATTATATGATCAATCACTCTACAACAATGAGGGGAGGATATGCAATGGGAAAAAGTCTCTTGGGTGCCTGGGTGGATCAGTGGGTTAAGCCTCTGCCTTCAGCTCAGGTCATGATCCCAGGGTCCTGGGATAGAGCCCTGTATTGGGCTCCCTGCTTGGCTGGGAGTCTGCTTCCCCCTCTCTCTCTGCCTGCCTACTTGTGATCTCTCTCTGTCAAGTGAATAAATAAATCTTAAAAAAAAAAAACGACAATCTCTTCAACAAATGATGCTGAGAAAACTGGACAGTCATATGCAAAAGAATGAAACTGAACCACTTTCTTAAACAATACACAAAAATAAACTCAAAATGGATTAAATACCTAAATGTGAGTCCAGAACCATAAAATCCTAGAAGAGAGCACAGGCAGTAGTTTCTTTGATATTGGTCATAGCAACATCTTTCTAGATATATCCTGAGGCAAGATAAACAAAAACAAAAATAAACTATTAGGACTACTTCAAAATTAAAAACTTCTGCACAACAAATGAAACAGCCAACAAAACTAAAAGACGGCCTGCTGAAAGGGGAAGAAGTTACTTGCAAATGGCATGCCCAATAAATGGTTAGTATCCAAAATATATAAAGAACTCAGAGAACTCAACAACAACAAAAACACAAATAATCAAATTAAAAATGGGTAGAAGCCATGAACATGCATTTCTTCAAAGACATATGATGTTCTGTATCTTGACTGTGATAATGAATTCACAGATATAAATATCTTTCAAAGTCCATGAAATTTCAAATTTTAAATAGATCATCAAAATTTAGATAAATCACCCCAATAATAGATAAAAATTGAAATGTAGAAGCAGCATATTTTCCAAATACCATGTAAATCTTTGTGTCCAAGTTGAATCCATTGGTAAAATTTGTGTAGAATATGTATTAAGGGGCACTAAGAGACCTACTTTACAACAGAAAGCTCTCCTGCAGGCCTACATTAGATTTCTGGCAAATCTACCCAAAGAGCTTTTAAAAAGTAGTGAGTAATGTGTAACCTAAAATTATCACCTCTAATGAAGAGTCACTGTTTTGGCTTCTTGTGTCATGGCAGTAGGCAGAACACAGAATATAAATTATCAACAGACAAATGAAGTAAGCCATCATGCCTCTGCAAGATCCCTTCTGAAATTTAAATACATTACTTGAAAAAAATGAAAGTAATATATTTTCGTCACCTTGTAATTCTTATATCATGACCATAAGGATGCATCATAGGTACATTTTCAGAAGCAGGCTGAACAGATAAGAATAACTCCGAAAGTATAAACATTCATAAGAGTGCTCAGCAGTAAAAAGGCACTGAAAAAAAGGTAACAGCAAAGAAGAGGAGGAACACCAAAGTAAAATAGAATCATTTGCTTAGTTGCTAAAACTCCTGATTGAGGAAATATCATGGAATCATAGTTATAAGAGATTTTACTGTGGGAAAATTGTCATCACTTATTTGAGATCTCAGAGTTCTTTTTGAAAGAGAAATTTCCTTATGCTATCTTGCTATTTCCTTTTGCTTTTTTCCCTCCTTTGTTTTACATTTTAATTTATCATTTATTGAATACTTACACCAGATACTATACCTGTCTATATACAGTTTTTCATTCAATATTCACAAAAAGATGCTTACTCTCATTATCCTCATTTCAAAACAAGAAAACAGAAACACCATGAGATTTTGTAGCCTTCTCACATTCACAGCCTTTAGGGAACAAAATTGAGATTAAAATCTAGATCTGGATGGTGCTGGACACCAGATGATATTCATAAAATTATTTGAAAGGAAAGGTTACCTATTTATTTTTTCATACCCACCTCAATCTTCAGACTCTTGCAATCTGCTGTTTTCCCTCACTGAACCTGTTTTCTAAAGTAAACAAGGACTGGTAACTAAATCTTAATGACCTCCTATCCATCCTTTAAGGTCCACCTCAAGTGTCACCTCATCCCCAATGTCCTTCCTGTTATTTTTACTATTCCTTTTGTCAGTTTGGAAATAATATTTCCTTCTTCTATTTCCCCATACCCATTGCTATACTGTCAAACAGACTTTTTTCATTCACGTCTTTATTCACATACTAACATATTCACCATTTATTTATTGAGCACTTAAATGTCATTCAGTATCCTAAGTAAGGGAGGTTCAGAGGTGATTAAGGCATAATCGTTTTTCTCCTAGAGGACATAACCTAGTCAGGGGAATACATTGGTAAGTAATAATTATATTCAGTGTGATGAGCTATATAAAAGTGGAACATTTCAGACACTTAAAATGTATGTGTGGGTGACTAAATGCATTATTTTTGTTAAAAAAACATGCAGGAAAACCATATATATGTGTGGGTGAGTTACTCAGATAGGCATGCTAATACTTATATTGTGGGCTCTAAAAGACTATGAGTAGGTTATTTTTAGCCAAACATTATACAATAAATACTTTAAAAAATTTTAGGCAAGTATAGACACACAGTGGAAAGTTCAGATTTTTGGGTATGAGCATGTAACTTAGAATATTTCATATATCTTCCCTCTCCCCCAAATCTATTTCTGAATATACTCCTTGGCACATAGAAATATGCCATCTCTTTTAGTTAGAGTACATATATATATATATATATATATATATATATATAGGCATTAATAAAATATCTGTATGTGAATGTTATTTAGCTTTGAGATAAGTATAATATCAATGTCATAAATTCTTCCTGTAGTTCTGAATCAGAATAATTCAGGGTTTTTTGTATAGCTATTTTGCAGGGTGAAACAGTTGATGATACACACTGGCTGATTTTGTGTACAGAGTATATACTACTAAACATTGCAATTTTGTCCAATTTTTCATTTACTAATAAACCTTGAGAAAATTTAAGAACTGCTTGCTATTTAATAATATCTAAAATTTTCTATGTTATTAAATCTGTAATCTGATTCTCAGATTCTCCTGACTTCTGAAACTTGAGTTCCTAGATATCTAGACTTAGGAGATACAGTGAAAACTTGAATGCAAAGTCTTGAAAGATCTATCAAAACAAGAATCATCTTGAAATAAACAGTTATGGCTTGGCAGATAGGGATATCATCAACTTTTGCCCCTGTAATCTTGACATGAAGTAATATACTTAAAGTGTTGAACTACCAAATTCAATTTCCTCACTCTTTAAAAGTAGTATTTTTGTTGAAAATATCACATAACTAATGTTTATCAGACAATTATGTGCTCATCAAATGCCATATATTCATCAAGTATCTCCCTTTGTGAAGTAAAACCTTGTGTAACTTTCATGGATAACTTCCCATTTTAGACTTCACTTGAAAGATTACAAAGCTTTTCATGCTTATCAGGCAAATAAATAAATAAATAAATAAGACAGCAAGCTACATAGGCCTACAATACACTTATCCTTTCAATTTAAATAGTTTTAAATGTTCCTTTTTGAAGAAACAAATGTGTGAGCAAGAGGAAAAAGTGAGATAGAAAGACACATAACTGCACCATCTTAAATTCAATTTTCACACATTGAACTTCTCCTCAAAGATTTTATCCTAGGAATATTCTTGTCCAAATTTGGACAAAGTTTCCATCAAGACAAACAATAGTTTTATAGAAATGACCTTTACTAGTTGAATTGATGTACCAAAGATGTTTAGCTCATATATAAAATAATTTTAATTTGCTTCACTTGAACTTCACCATAAACAAAAACAGAACTAAAAGATTGAGACCTGGATTTCAGTTTAAATATTTCATTTATTTTAACATATGAATTTGTATAAAGGTAACATTCCTTACAACAACAATATGGCTGAATCTGAGTAAAGTAAGAATATGAATAACTCTCCTTCTATTTTCAATGATAACCTAGCTAAATAAGTCAATTGGAGAAAGACAACTATTATATGATCTCCCTGATATGAGCAAGTGGGGATGCAACGGGGGTGGGGGTTAAGGGGGTAGGAAAAGAATAAATGAAACAAGATGGGATTGGGAGGGAGAAAAACCAAAAGAGACTCTTAATGTCATAAAACAAACTGAGGTGGCTGGGGGGAGGGGTGTTAGGAGAGGGTGGTGGGGTTACATTATATACTTATATAAAAACTAAAAAAATAAATAAATTTAAAAAACAAAAAAAGAATATGAATATAAATATATAACTCTATATAAACAAATATTTTTAAAGATTTTTATTTATTTTTTATTTGACAGACAAAATCACAAGGAGGCAGAGAGGCAGGCGGGGGAGGGGGGAAGCAGGCTCCCCGCTGAGCAGAGAGCCCAATGTGGGCTTGATCCCCGGACCCTGCGATCATGGCCTGAGCCAAAGGCAGAGGCTTTAACCCACTGAGCACCCAGGCACCCCCAAACATTTTGTTTTTGAGTCTGAATGTCTGTATGGATAACTAATGGTAGTAACAATGTCATTTCATTTGACATTAGGTATTACAGACATCATCCTTAGCAATCCATATCTCTCTTCTCCTTTCTTGTTCTCTTCGTCCTTCCAATTTCATTCTACATTCAGTGACATCCATATACAGCTATTTACCCCTCACATATAATTACCAACCTTCATGAGGTTTTGCCAGCAGACCCAGGAAAAGCAAAGGACCTTATATTTAGTTAAATTAATGGCATTCCCACCATCAATCAAGGGAATTATGGCATAGGCAATGTGTTGGAATTTTCCAAAATGAAAAAAATATGTTTACAATATTTTAGCTCTATACACAAGGCTGGACAGAGTTCATAAGTTGAATGGTATTAGCAATGATTACTGCAATTATAAGGCCTTTATCAACAGTGGTCATAGTAACAAACAATCACAGTTGCTGCATCCACTGTCTCTCCAGCACCATTACCTAGTGAATAGTTCCATTTGCTGTGGTTGCTGAAGCACAGAATTCATCAAATGACCAGAAAGCTAAGTCACAAACTTTAATTTTCTCTATATTTTAAAACCACATGCTCCCAAGTCTTCCTGACTGGTGACAGTTAGACACGTATCTGTAGCTGTAGGGTATCTATTCTGACTAAATACGTTCGAAGATTTTGAGAGCTAATTATTAAAAGGGTACTTACTATGTATGAGTTTTAAACTGCCATCTATCGACCAGAGTTAGGCAACCAATTCAGAGAGAACTACTGGCAGGTTCTCAACATAATTTTTTAAATATTTATTTATTTATTTATTTAATATTCATTTATTTATTTATTTATATGAGAGAGAAAGAATACAAGCAGGAGGGGCAGAGGGAGAGGGAGAGAGAATTTCAAGCAGACTCTACGTAAAATGGAGCCTAACAGAGGGCTTGATTTCACAACCCTGTGAAATCATGACCTGAGCTAAAAACAAGAGTCAGTTGCTTAACTGACTGTACCACCCAGGTGGCCCAGTCATCAACATTTTAATACAGCATATATTTAGAGATGTCAAATGTGTTCTTCCGTCAGAACAGTAAATCCAAATTAATTTTGTTTACTGATTCATCACTTTGCAGTCAGATCTTATGCCACAAAAAATGTGTTCCTATCATTACACAAGTGTAATCACAAAGGGAAAGAATTAATACTGCATTGGATAAAGGTACCATTTTGAATTTAGTCCTAGTTCTTCCCCTCTATAAGTTTGGACAATCTATTTAATGTCATTTTAATGCCTCATTTTTGTCATAGTTTAAATGGGTACAATGGTGTTTATCTCATAGATATTTGGGGGATTAAATGATTTAATGCATTGTTATATCTGGTATGTACTTAGTACTCAAAAAATGTCAGCTAATATTAATTGCGATAGTGGTGGTGCTAATATCTGTGGTGGTCTGCATATTCTTTGACATTCTATTTGTTTAAAGATTTTATTTGAGAGAGAGAGAGAGACAGTGAAAGAGAGCAAAAACAGGGAAGAGAGTGAGAAGCAGGCTGCTTGGGGCTCAATCCCAGGAACCCCGGATTATGACCTGAGCAGAAGGCAGATGCTTGACAAACTGAGCCACCCAGGTGCCCTTATTCTTTGGCATTCTTCTCACCAAAGCATGGAACTAACCCTTCCTTGAATATGAGTAAGCATTAGTGACTCAATTTTTTTTAATAGAATATGGTGGCAATGATGCTGTGTGATTTGTAAATTACAATATAAGAAGCAAATACATCTTTCTGATGCATCCGTTCTCTCATGCTCTCTCCCTCTTTCACTTTCTCTCTCTCAATGCATATCTCTGAAATCTAGTCATCACGTCATGTAGGTATTCCAGTGGACAACCCCACCAAAAGTACTGACCTACAGCAAGCATCATCTATCAGACAAGTGAGTGAACCTTCAGATGATTCCAGCCTTCATTGTTTAAACCTCTCCAGGCTAATACCAAGTATGACAGAGATGAGCTATTCTCACCAAGCCCAGACCAAATCATGGATTCTTGAGCAAAATAAATATTGTTGTTGCTATTGTTTTTAAGCCACTATTTTTGGGAACTGTCTATTATATTGCAACAGAGAAGTGGAACATCATCTAAATGATATATGGATTAGTCACCAAAATCTGACAGAAATATCACTTTCATTGCAGGCTAGACAATAAACCACCATCACCATAACAACAAATGTTTGTCCAGAAATGTACAGGTTACAAAGTAGTTTATTAACAATTATCTCACTTGATGTCTATAACAACTCTAAATTTCAGATATGTTCACTAGCCCATTTGATAGAATAGACAATCAAGATTCAGAGCAATTAGCTAATTTGTATGAAGTAACTAACAACTGATGGAGTCAAATTTGGACCCTACATGTTGATCTTTAGCCTGCGTGACAATACATAGGATTCCCTTAGGTTTTATTTCCTTCCTTAGGACTGGTTGGTGTTATATCTTGTGATTACTTCTATGAGACACCCTTAAATTTTATTCCCCAAACAGTTATTGACACTTTGGAATTCATTTTACATACAGGAAACAAATATTTTCCAACAGTAAATAATCTAATAAAAGGGGAAGCTAGGAATATGGGACATGAAATGAAGGCCAAAGTTAGAAAAAATGACAATGGCACAACACCAACAGCAAATATCATCCTTGATGAATCACTCAAGAATTAGCAATAATAGTACAATTATTATTGTACTATTATATGTTGTATGTAGTATGGTTGAAATGTCTGTCAGGAATGAGTAGATTTTCTTGGACCAGATTTTAGGTCAAAGGATGAGATGCTAGGGATGCCTGGGTGGCTCAGTTGGTTAAGCATCTGGCTTCAGCTCAGGTCATGATCCCAGGGTCCTGGGATCCCAGGAGTTCTGCATTGGGTTCTCTGCTTAGCAGGGAGTCTGCTTCCCCCTCTGTCTGCTTCTCCCTCTACCTGCCACTCCCCCTGCTTGTGTTCTATCTCCCTGACAAAGGGATAAATAAAATCTTTATAAAAATATGAGATTCTAGAAAAAGGTTTTGTTGTTGTTGTTGTTTTACAATGGGAATAGTGTGGAATAAACCATTCTGGACTCAACAATGGAAAATAAATGGAGATATGTGGAAACAAACTGTTATTATGATGTTGGGGTAGTAAATAAAATAATAAATTGAGAAACGATGTGCAGTGGGAAATACATAGAAAGAAAGGACCAGAAGTTTTTCAAAAAATCTATTAGTATAGTCAACACATACATAGCAGTTTAATATTTTTGAATTATGAAATACTGTTTGTCTTCTTTGCCTCTCCCTCCTCCCACCAGTTTTTAAAATATGGGCCAATTTTTACCCAATGAAAAAATAACAGTTAATAAAAATAGATAACAGTTTTTTTAACACAAACTGTGGACCAGGCACTTCCCTGAGGGCTTAACAGGTATTATTTTATTTATTTAACTCACATAATAACCTCCTGATAGAAGTAAATCTATTGTCTTCCATTTATAGCTAAGGGAACTGGGACCCAAAGAGGTTAGAATGTTGTGCAAAGTCAAACACATTGGTACTTGGTGGAGGTGGTATTGAAACCCAACAGTGTGTCTCTAAAAGTTATCCTCTTAATCTTTATACTGCATTAATATAAAGTATGCATCCTCATGTTAGTATCATTAGAGGGCATTATGAAAGAAAGATATTCTTTTTTTAAAGACTTTATTTATTTGACAGACAAAGATCACAAGTAGGCAGAGCAGCAGGCAGAGAGAGAGGGGGAAGCAGGCTCCCCGCTGAGGAGAGAGCCCAATGCGGCCTCGATCCCAGGACCCTGAGACCACTACCTGAACCGAAGACAGAGACTTCAATCCACTGAGCCACCCAGGTGCCC
This sequence comes from Taxidea taxus jeffersonii, assembly GCA_003697995.1. Classification (NCBI taxonomy): domain Eukaryota; kingdom Metazoa; phylum Chordata; class Mammalia; order Carnivora; family Mustelidae; genus Taxidea; species Taxidea taxus. Next base: position 15,744 of record ML100238.1, read on the forward strand.
CCAAAAAGAGATTCTTTAATTTTCCTTTCTAGATGACATTTTATGCAAATAATATCAGAAATTATTTAGACCCATTTTCAATGTGAGCTCAGGTTAAGTCCATGTCATTTTCTCTGTACTTTGCCCATAATATAATCTCAGTCACTTGGTGATTGAAAAAATACAATTTTAGGGATGCCTGGGTGGCTCATTTAGTTAAGGGGCTGCCTTTGGCTCAGGTCATGATCCCAGCATCCTGGGATGGAGTCCAACACCGGGCTCCTTGCTCGCCAGGGAGCTTGTTTCTCCCTCTGCCTCTGCCTGCCACTCTGTCCGCCTGTGCTCACTCTCTCTATCTGACAAATAAATAAATAAAATCTTTAAAAAAAGAAAAAAAGAAAAAGAAAAAATACAATTTTATTATTTTAAGTACATGATAGCTATAATCAATAGTATTAATTAATTTATGGTATTTTTCATTGTGTAATTAGCAATCTTTTTACTTGTGAAACAGTTTTTTTAATGTCTCTACTGTTCAGATACATAAATATGTAAATGACAGCAAGAGGCAATTTTAAATCATACTACATCAAACCTAGAAATATAGGTCAACATATTTCCTTTGGATAAATGTTATATTTTGTCTACTGAAAGCTACATGAATTTATGCTGTCAGTACAATACAGAAGAGTTATTCTTCTTCAATATGTTATCAAGAATTGGAATGTTTATAAAGCAAATATTTACAGAGCTCATAGTCATCCAGATTTCAGCTTGTATGTCAACTAGACATATTTTTATCACCCTAGTGTCTATATAGTTGATAGCTGTAGTCAGATAATAGAAAAGTAATAGTGCTGGCAGGCATAAGATCAAGCTAGCAAGTTATATTTCTCTAAAGGATAAGAATTGTCCCTGTGAAGAATTTAAAATATTAGACCAAAAACAAAGTTTTATTAGTTTGGCAACCCAGCCAACACCATATAACAGAGTGGCTTCACAGAAACAACACAGACAACAGTCTCATATTTTCACCCTCCTAAAAACCACACCCCACCTCCACTGTTATGGGGCTAACTAGGATGATTTAAGGCAAAAAGGACAGTCCCCTTCCACTTTGTGGCATACTACTTCCACTTGGCTCCACCTCAACAATAATTATCATGAATAGGTGAGGGACTACAGTGTGACACCCTTAAACTTCTGAACTTGAGAACCAGGCTTCTTGCCCATTATGGTGATACAGGGAAAGGACAAGAGTGAGGAAGGCAGGCACAGCTGACTTCTGAGTTTTCTCTCCACTACCTTATATTGACTATAAAAAATCCCTTTGCCAAGAAATAATGAAGATCAACTTGAAAAGAGTGGAATTAGGGATGTCTGAGGGGCTCAGTCTGGTATGCATGTGCCATCAGCTCAGATCATGATCTCAGGATCCTGGTATCAAGTCCCACATCAGGCTCCTTGCTCAGCAGGGAATCTGCTTCTCCCTATGCCTGCTCTGCCTGTTTCTCCCCCTCTTGTGGTGCTCTGTCACTCTACTTCTCTCTGACAAATAAATAAAATCTTTTTTTAAGATTTTATTCATTTATTTGACACACAGAGAGAGACCACAAGTAGGCAGAGAGACAGACAGAGAGAGAGGGGAAGCAGGCTCCCTGCTGAGCAGAGACCCCAATGCGGGGCCCCATCCCAGGACCCTGAGATGATGACCTGAGCTGAAGGCAGAGGCCTAACCCACTGAGCCACCCAGGTGCCCCATAAATAAATTCTTAAAGAAAAAGAAGGAGGAGGAGGAAGTGGAGAAGGAGGAGGAGGAGGTGAAGAAGAAGAAGAAAGAAGAAGAAGAAAGAAGAAGAAGAAGAAGAAGAAGAAGAAGAAGAAGAAGAAGAAGAAGAAGAAGAAGAAGAAGAAGAAGAAGAAGAAGAAGAAGAAGAAGAAGAAAAAGAAGAAGAAGAAGAAGAAGGGCACCTGGGTGGCTCAGTGGGTTAAAGCTGCTGCCTTTGGCTCGGGTCATGATCCCAGGGTCGTGGGATCGAGCCCCGCATCGGGCTCTCTGCTCTGTGGACAGCCTGCTTCCTCCTCTCTCTCTGCCTCTCTGCCTACTTGTGATCTCCGTCTATGAAATAAATAAAATAAAATAAAATCTTAAAAAAAAAGAAGGAGGAGGAAGAGGAGAGGAGGAGGAAGAGGAAGAGGAAGAAGAGGAGGAAGAAGAAGAAAAGAATGGCATTCAAACTCAACTCCTAGATATTCAGCAGTCTCTTTGGTAACTGTGCTGAGATTTTTCTGGTTGTTATTAGTATCTCCACTATTTTTTTTCCTCCATTAAAACATAGAAATGGTAAGTCTTTTCTTCTTTCCAAGCACATACAATTAAGAAGTTCACTCCTCTCTGACAGGATAGATTAGAATTCAGCAAGCAAATGACTGCTTATTCTTTGCCAAAGATAATAATACCACAGAAGAAAGCAAGATGGCAGAGGAGTAGGGTACTCCATTTCAACTGGTCCACTGAATTTAGCTGGATACATAACAAACTATTTTGAACACCCATGAAATCATCCTAAGATATAAGAATATATATCTGGATCTGTACAAGTAGAAAGATGACCGCTTTTTGCAATGTAGGATGTGTAGAGTCAGGAATCTGTGGAGAGATACAAAAAGTTAAACAGAAGGGGGAGGGAACCTCCATAAGCTGGCTCCTGGAAAGTGCTATGACATTGGAATACAAATCAGAACGCTTAGAAATTTACTCTAGTGAAAGACACCGTTCTCTGAAAAGGGTTCTGGAAATGAAAAGGCAGAATTCTAGGTAGGACACTATGGTCTCGGGATATAAGGAAACACAGAGCAAAAGGGGGTGCCTGAAGTGGTAGAGTGTCCAAGCAGTATAGCCAGGAAGCACGTTATGGTCAGCAAGCCCAAGAAGGTTCTCTCAGTTCACATCACCATAAACTGTGAGCTGGACCAGTCAGTAATCACCCTTCGCTTGAGCATCCTGAAAAAATCTGGAACTTGCACCTGAAACCGAGCAAAAACTCACAGGATGATAGCAGCCTGGAAAAGATATTAGAGCTGCATGCAGACGTGATCCAGGAGCTTTGGGTGTACATTCAAGCCCACAGCCGCTCAGAGTTTTAAAATCACAAAAGGCAGTGGCATTCCCAGGCCCCTGAGATTAACCCTGAGAGAGTTGTTGTGGGCATGCCTCATGAAAGGCTGCAGTTTTCAGGTGGTGCATAAAGAAATGGAGATGGTCTGTCCCAGAGGGTTTATTAAAGAGAGCAGACTGTGATTTTTCTGCTCTGGGCCAGAGGTTTGGGTGTAGACATTTTTGCTCTAATCCTCTAAAGAGGCTTGGAAAGCCTCCAAGGGAAAAAAAAGCCACACGGAGGACTGGGAAACTCCACTTAGGTAGGGTTACCTGGGAAACAGCATGGCAAGCCCCTCCCCCAGAAGACAGTCTGGATCTCATAAGACTGTAAAACCCAGTGCCAGAGGGGTGCCTGGCTAGCTCAGTTGGTTAAGTGTCTGCCTTTGCCTCAGGTCATGATCTCAGGGTCCTGGGGTCGAGCCCCACATCAGGCTTCCTGCTCAGAAGGGAGCCTGCTTCTCCCTCTCTTTCTGCCTGCTGCTATGCCTGCTTGTGCTCTCTGTCTATCAAATAAATCTTAAAACAAACAAACAATGCCAGAGAATTTAGTATATTGAGCTCCAAGTGTGGCTGTACGACTTACTTATTTTTCAGACGCAATTCTCCTTTTTTTCCTTTTTTGTATAATTTTCCTGTTTTTTTTTTCTTATTACCTATTCCTCATTTCAACTAGATGTGTACTATATCAACTTATATTTCATAGATACTTTTAAATGTATACATTTTCACACCTATATTTTTATCAATGTATGGTTTATTTTAATCCTTTTTCCATTCTATGCAATTTTATCTTCATATATATACACTTTTTACTTTCCTTGTAATTTTTGGACATAGTGGTCTCTAAAACAGATGCCAAAATGCACCCAGGCATAATTAGACACCCTGCTTTGTCCACACTGAGAAATTATAGCTCCCCTTCCCCTCCCTCTTTTTTTTAATTTTTAATTTTTAAAATTCTTTCTTGTGTTTCAATTTGGCTTTGTTTTTCAGTGGTGGCTTCTGACTGCTCCAGAATTTGTTACGGTGCATCTTGCTTGGGTCATTGTTGATATTTTGGACTCTGTTCATTCACTCAACCATCCCTTGACAGAATGACTAGGAGGAGGAAATCTCAACAAAGAAAGGAAAAAGAGACAATGTCTTCTGCAACAGAACTAAGGCATATGGATAGAAGTGAGATGTCAGAGATAGAATTCAGGATATCAATCATAAAGTCAATAGCTAGGCTTGAAAAAAACATTAGTGACAATATAGAAGCTCTAAGAACAGAAATGAGATATAATGAGGCCAAACTAAAAAAAAAAAAAAATGCTATGAATTAGTTGCAGTCTAAACTGGATACTCTAACACCCAGGGTAAATGAAGCAGAAGAGAGAATCAGTGATCTAGGAGATAAGCTAGTCAAAGGAAGGCAGTTGAGAAAAACAGAGATAGACTGCTAGTAGCACATGACCAAAGGATTGGGGGAGATTAATTATGCCATGAAATGTTCCAATGTCAGAATTATTGGGATCCCTGAGGGGGGTGGAGAGAGAGAGAGAGTGCTAGAAGATATAGTTAAGCAAATCATACCTGAGAACTTTCTTAATCTGGGGAAGGAAACAAGCATTCATGTCCAAGAGGCAGAGAGGACCCCTTACAAAATAAATAAAAATAGATCAACACCCCAACATATAATAGTGAAGCTAGCAAATCTTACAGCTAAAGAAACTATCTTGAGAGTTGCCAGGGAGAGCTGGTTCCTTATGTATGGAGGAAGGAACATCAGAATAACATCAGACCTGTCCAGAGAAACCTGGCAAGCCAAGAAGAACTGGCAGGACATATTCAGGGTACTAAATGAAAAGAACGTGCAGCCAAGAATACTTTATCCAGCAAGAATGTCATTCAGAACAGATGGAGAGATAAATAACTTTTAGGACAGGCAGAAACTAAAAGAATATGTGACCACCAAGCCAGCCTTGCAAGAAATATTAAGGGGGATTCTGTAAGTGAAGAGACACCCCAAAGGTCATATAGACCAGAAAGAACAAGGGAAATCTAGAGAAACAGGGAGTTCACAGGCAATAAAATGGCACTAAATTCATAGCTTTCACTCGTTACTCTGAATGTAGATGGACTGGAGGCTCCCATAGAAGACACAGAGTTTCAGATTGGATAAAAAGCAGGATCCATCCATATGCAGTCTACAAGAGACTCGTTTTGAACTTAGAGACACCTCCACACTGAAAGTGAGGGGATGAAAAACTATTAACTATGCCAATGGACCTCTAAAGAAAGTTGGGGTACCAATCTGTATATTAGGCAAATTAGACTTTAAACCAAAGACTGTAATAAGAGATGTAGAGGAACACTATACCATACTTAAAGGGTCTATCCAACAAAAATATCTAACAATTGTAAATATCTATGCCCCCAACATGGGAGCAGCCAATTATATAAACCAATTAACAAGCAAAATAAAGAAACATATTGATAGTAATAAAGGATATATAAACCAATTGACAAGCAAAATAAAGAAACATATTGATAGTAATAAAGGAATAGTAGGAGACTCCAATATTCCACTCACAGCAATGGACAGATCATCTAAATAGAAGATGAACAAAGAAACTAGATCTTTGACAAACCATAAGAGACTCTTAAGCTCATGAAACAAACTAAGGTTGGCTGGGGTTGGGGGTAGGGGTAAGGTGTCCGGGTTATGGATATTGGGGAGGGTGTGTGTTGTGGTGTGTGCTGTGAAATGTGTAAGCCTGATGGTTCACAGAACTGTACCCTTGGGGCAAATAATACATCATATGTTAATTTAAAAAAAAGAAAGAAACAAGAGCTTTAAATGACACATTGGACCAAATGGACTTTATAGATATATATAGAACACTCCATCTTAAAACAACAGAATATTCATTTTTCCCCAGTGCATATGGAACTTTATCCAGAATAGACCACATACTGGATCACAAATCAGGTGTCAACTGATACCGAAAGATTGAGATAATTCCCTTCATATTCTCAGCCCACAATTCTTCAAAACTGGAACTCAACCACAAGAAGAAACTTGGAAGGAACTCAAACAATTGGAAATTAAAGAGCACCCTGCTAAAGAATGATTGGGTCAACCAGGAAATTAAAGAAGAAATTAAACAACTCATTGAAACTAATGAGAATGAAAACACATTGGTTCAAAACCTATGGGATGGGTGCCTGGGTGGCTCAGTGGATTAAGCCGCTGCCTTTGGCTCGGGTCATGATCTCAGGGTCCTGGGATCAGGCCCCATGTCGGGCTCTCTGCTCCTTGGGGAGCCTGCTTCCTCCTCTCTCTCTGCCTGCCTCTCTGCCTGCCTCTCTGCCTACTTGTGATCTTTGTCTGTCAAATAAATAAATAAAATCTTTAAAAAAAAAAAAAAACTATAGGATACTGTAAAGGTGGTCCTGAGAGGGAAATACATAGCCATCCAAGACTCTCTCAAAAAAATTAGAAAAAGTCCCAAATGCACAAGCTAACCTTGTACATAAAGGACCTGGAGAAAGAACAACAAATAAAGCCTTAATTAAGCAGGAGAATAGAAATAATAAAGATTAGAGCAGAAATCAATGAAATAAAAACCTAAATAAAGTAGAACAGATCAACAAAATTAGAAGCTTGGTCTTTGAAAGAATTAATAAGATTGATAAGCCTCTAGCCAGACTTATCCAAAAGAAAAAAGAAAGGACCCAAATTAATAAAGTCATGAAAGATTGAGGTGAGATCACCAACAACAGTAAGGAAATGCAAGCAATTTTAAGAACCTGTTATGGGCAACTATATGCCAACAAATTGGGCAATTTGGAAGATATGAATGCATTCCTAGAAACACATAAATTACCAAAACTGAAACAGGAAGAAAAGAGAAACCAAGCAGGCCTATAACCACAATGAAATTGAAGGAATAATCACAATTCTCCCATTAAACAAGAGTCCAGGGCCAGATGTCTTCCCAAGGGAATTCTACCAAACATTAAGGAAGTACAAATACCTATTCCACTAAAGATGTTTCTAAAAATGGAAATGGAATGTAAACTTCCACACTCTTACTATGAGGCCAGCATTACCTTGATCCCAATACCAGACAAAGATCTCACTGAAAAAGAAAATTACAGACCAATATCCCTGATAAACATTGATTCCAAAATCTTCACCATGAAATTGGCCAATAGGATTCAATGGTACATTAAAAGGACTATCCAGGGGCACCTGGGTGGCTCAGTGGGTTAAAGCCTCTGCTTTCAGCTCAGGTCATGATCCCAGGATCCTGGGATTGAGTCCCTCATCGGGCTCTCTGCTCGGCAGGGAGCCTGCTTCCCTTCCTCTCTCTCTCTGCCTGCCTCTCTGCCTACTTGTGATCTCCGTCTGTCAAATTAAAAAAAAAAAAAAAAAAAAAAGACTATCCATCACAGGAAGTGGGATTTATTCCTGGACTGCAAGGATAGTTCAACATTCACAAATCAATCAACATGATGCATAACATTAATGACACAAGAGACAAGAATCAAATGATCCTCTTAATATATCCTGAAAAAGCATTTGACAAAATACAGCATCCTTTTTCAATTAAAACTCTTCACAGTGTAGGGAAAGAAGGAACATAGCTCAAAATCATAAAAGCTTCTTACAAAAAGCCCACAGAGAGTATTATTCTCAATGCAGAAAAACTGAGAGATTTTCCCCGAAGGTCAGGAACACAACAGGGATATCCATTCTCACCACTTTGGTCAACATGGCACTAGAAGTCCTAGCCTCAGAAATCAGACAACAAAAATAAATAAAGGGCATTCAAATGGTCAAAGAAGTTGAACTTTCTCTCTTCACAGATTCCATGATACCTTGTGTGGAAAAACCCAAAAGACTCTACTCCCAAATTCCTCATACTGGAATTCATCAATGTGTTGGATATAAAATCAATGCACAGAAATCAGTTGCATTTCTATACACTAACAATGAGACAGAAGAAAAATATATTAAGGAATTGATCCCATTTATAATTGCACCGAAAACCATAAGATACCTAGGAATAATCCTGACCAAAGAAATAAAAGACCTATGCTCTAGAGACTACAGAACACTTATGAAAGAAATTGAGGGGGCGCCTGGGTGGCTCAGTGGGTTAAAGCTTCTGCCTTCGGCTAAGGTCATGATCCCAGGGTCCTGGGATCAAGCCCCTCATTGGGATCCCTGCTCAGTGGGAAGTCTACTTCTCCCTCTCCCACTCCCCCTGCTTGTGTTCCCTCTCTAGCTGTCTCTATCTCTGTCAAATAAATAAATGAAATATTTTAAAAGATTATTTTAAAAAAATAAATTGAGGAAGACAGAAAGAGATGGAAAAACATCCTATATTCATGGATTGGAGGAATAAACATTGTTAAAATATCTACACCGCCCAGAGCAATTTTTACTTTCAATGCAATAAATACAATTTATCAAAATACCATTGGCATTTTTTACAAAGCTGGAATAAACAATCCTAAAATTTGTATGGAATCAGAAAAGACCCAGAATCACGGGGGGAATGTTGAAAAAGAAAACCAAAACTGTGGCCATCACATTGCCTGACTTCAAGATATATTACAAAGCTGTGATCATCAAGACAACATCATAATGGCACAAAAACAGACACATAGATCTGTGGAACAGAATAGAGACCCCAGAAATGGACCCTCAACGCTATGGTCAACTAATCATTGACAAAACAGGAAATAATATCCAATGGAAAACAAAACAAAATAAAACAAACAAGCAAACAAAGAAACAGTTCTTTCAATAAATAGAGAGCCACATGAAAAAGAATGAAACTGGACCATTCTTTTATACCATACACAAAAAATAAACTCAAAATGGATGAAAGACCTAAATCTGAGACAGGAATCCATCAAAATCCTAGAGGAGAACACAGGCAGTAACTTTGTCAACCTTGGCCACAGCAACTTCTTTCAAGACACATCTATAAAGGCAAGGGAAACAAAAGCAAAAATGAAGTATTGGGACTTCACTGGGATAAAAAGCTTCTGCACAGCAAAGGAAACAGTCAACAAAACTAAAAGGCAACCTACAGAATTGGAGAAGATATTTGCAAATGTCATTACAGATAAAGGGATGATATCCAAGATATATAAATAACTTCTCAAAATCAACACCCCCCCAAAAAAAAAATCCAGTCAAGAAATGGACACAAGACATGAACAGACATTTCTGCAAAGAAGACATACAAATGCCTAACAGACACATGAAAAAATGTTCAACATTACTTGCCATCAGGGAAATACAAATCAAAATTGCAATAAGATACCACCTTACAACAGTTATAATGGCGAAAATTAGTAAAACAGGAAACAAGTTTTGGTGAGGATATGGAGAAAGGGGAACCTTCTTACACTGTTGGTGGGAATATAGCTATTATAGCCACTCTGGAAAACAGTATGGAGATTCCTTAAGATGTTAAAAATATAGCTACACCATGGGCCAGCAATTGCACTAGTAGGTGCTTAGCCCAAATATATAGATACAAATAAAAAAGGATAAAGAAGATATGGTATGTATGTGTGTACACACACACACACACACACACACACACACACACATACACACAGTGTAATATTACTCAGCTATCCAAAAGGATGAATACCTTTTGCATCCACATGGATGGAATGAGAGGGGATTATGCTAAGTGAAATAAGTCAGGCAGAGATGGACAATTATCATATGGTTTCTCTCATATGTGGAATATAAGAAATAGCAATGAGAACCATAAGGAGGGAAGGTTGGAAAGGAGAGAAGGTTGGGAAGGAGGGAAAACTGAATGGGAAGAAATCAGAGAGGGATATGGATAAACCATGAGAGACTCTTAACTCCAGGAAGCAAATGCAGGGTTACAGAAGGCAGGGGTTTGGGGTATGGAGTAACCAGATGCTAGGTATTAAGGAGGGCATGTGTTGTGGTGAGCACTGGGTGTTATATGCAACTAATGAATTGCTGAACACTACATTAGAAACTAACAATGTAGTATATATTGGCTATCTGAACATAGTAAAACTTAAAATATAATATAATAATATAATAAGATAATAAAATAAAATAAAGAAGATTGCAATAGCAAAAAAAAAGCTTCCTGTAGCATCAGAAAGATAATAAATGTAGTTTAGGAAAACAAGTATAAACAGAAATCACCTGCAATAGAATAAAATTATCAATATGCATCTTAGCATTATTACTGTTATATTATATGCATGTCACTTATTTTCTATGTTTATTAATAGAAACTAAATATTAATCCCCAAAGCATGATTTTTTTCCATAGACTCTTCTCTAGCTACGAATAATTAAAGCTATAGCATATATATAGCTCTTTTTCTACTGTATTTTAAATCTCCTTTACAATAGTGTCATAGTCATTATATTTAAAATATGTTTTTCCTTTTAATAAAATAAACTCTATGCTACATTTTTTTTCTTTTAGTCCCAACCAAGATCCAGCCTTTTCTAATTATCAAATATTATCTGTATCACTTCATCTGGTGGTTACATTCTATTAATTAGATACTTTTTTTTTCATTTTATATTTCTGAGCTACCAAATCAGCTCAAGTTATAGAGATGGAAGACTTAAACATTTCAGGCACCAGTGACATCAAGGATACCATAGAAATAAAAATCTAGCAACAATAATATTAGGTTTCTTTCTTTATCATCTCTGCTGCATTGTGGATGTTCAAATCTTCCACCCACGGGTAAAATCTCAGAATCTCCCTGTCTTTACATAACCTATACCATCGCAAACACATTTTCAGAATTTAGAAATGAGCATGGAGAAAGCACGCAAGCAAGCAAGAAAGAGGGTTATTTATATCAACTCTGTCAACTTACAAAATTACCACAGATACTTCAAAGCTATTAATGAAGATAAGCTAAATAAAACATACACTTGAAACTCAGATAAATAAGACCTACATTACATGGTATACATTAAAAAAACAAATACTATATCATAAACTAAATGATAAATTATGAAATTCTTAGGTGTGAAATCTTCCTTTTACAAAGTAGTTTTAGATTATTTTATACCATTTTAATTAGTGCCTAAACATGACTATCTTTAAAATATTTCCAAGTTGAAAACAATAAAGAACTTGCTCTTTGCAGTTTTTCACCTGCTATTTGAATTCTTATGCTGAGCCATCTGTTTTTAGACTGAAGAGCTAGGTAGTTTCTTGGGGTGCCTGGGTGGCACAGTCAGTTTAGCACTTGTTTTTGGCTCAGGTCATGATCCCAAAGTCCCAGGCCCTGGGATGGAACCCTGGATGGGGCTCCTGCTCAGTGTAGAGTCTGCTTCTCCTTTTGCCCCTCACCCTACTTTTGTGCTCTCTCTCTCTATCTCTCTCCCATTTTCTATAAAATAAATAAGAAAATCTTTTTTAAAAAGGCTAGGTATTTTCCGACAGTTACGTTTCTGACATAATAAAGATTATGGTCAGAAACCAATTACTCAACATAATTGTGGCCTGTTAATAGGTTACTGACAATTGTCTTTGATATAACCACATAGACACTTTTCACCCTATTTTTTAATGCAAAATAAAATAATTTTTGCAATTTTAGAAATTTAATTTATATTCTTTCTTTCTCTCCTTTCCCATCTCCCTTGCCCTCTCCTCCCTCCATATCATCTTCACTTTCTCTCTCTGGGAAACGCTGTGCCTATGATTGAGAATTATTTTCAAATAAGGCTTAAACTTGCCAAAATCTCCAACCAGCTTCTATAAATTAATGACTCCTTTAGTAATCAATGACAAGACATGATTTCCCACTGAATTCCAACACTGCAGATCAATCTTCCATTGCCACCATCCCCACAACTTAGTGTTCCAAATATTTATGACAGAGGCAAAATGCTGTATTGGAATACAAAATGAACTTAATTGAGTACAGTCCTGTACAAACTGCAAAGTTATGTGATGCTATAATTAATGTAATTAGAGAGGAAAATTGATTATCATTATGAATGTAATCAGAGACTTTTACATTATTATATTTACCACACTAATGCGCCTATTGTAATTTATAAAATGCAAGCTTATTTTAACAATAGCACTGGCCAAAAATAATAATATGGCAAAACAAACAATAAATGGAGTATATTCCAGTGATTATAAAAGGCTTTAGGTAGCAACAAACTCATGTCATAGTACATGACATGAAAAATTCGATGCATTGATTTCAGCTATTTTCTTGATTAATTCTGATCACAATGGCTGGATCAATCAAGTGATGATCTTCACTGATCACTGAGGCAATATAATCTAAATTTTTATTTTCATACGTCATTTATATTGTGTATATTTACAGAGCCATGGCCCCTGTGATCATCTGGATAAAGAAGGCTAGCAATAAAAGCTTTTGCCATTAAAAATGTAATTTTACTTTATTAAAACAAGACAGATCAGTTGCCACATAAGTATAACCATACTCAAATTTATCTCAGAATAGTTCTGTTAAACAGCAAGTCTGGCTGAAAGGGGAAAAAAAGCACAATAAAAAAGAAATTGCATATCTATAACACTTAATAGTGTCATAAATGCTTCAGTGTATGTTTCTTATTAAGGGACACATTTTCTTCTATAATACTTAGGTGTACATTTACATAGAAAATAACAAACCAAGTGTGATTAAAATGTTAACATTTTCAGTATCTATATGAGGGAAATTCAAGGAGTTTTTTTGTACAATCGTTACAACCTTTTCCGAAATAATTTTAAAATATAAAAATTAAATAAATAAAATCAATTTAAAAATAAAAAAAAAAGAAATTATACTCATGATTCTAATCAAACATCATGGAGATAGAATCAAAGCCCTTTTCTAATCCAGACAAAGTCAATAGTAGATTTAGAAGTTTTCTGTATCTGGAAGCCAGAGAGTATATATACTGAAATGGACAATTGGAAAAGACAACACATAGATAGATGGACACTGACACAGTCTCTGCAGACAAGAAAAACCTGATTGGTTTCAGACTATGCATGCTGAAAACGAATGAATCACCAATTAGCCTACTCAATTTTTTCATTAAAATGAAAACAACTAAAGACTAAAATAGCTTGAATTATGTTATGAGTAGCTGAAACAGAATCATGTTGGAGAGGTCTCAAGGAAAACAAAACAAAACAAAACACATGAGAGTGAGGAGAAAGGAACAAGGAGGGGCAAGATGGTGGAAAAGTAGGAGACCCTTTCAACTGATCCCCTAAAGTGAGCTAAATATCTACCAGAACACTCTTAATGCCCATGAAATCATCCTGAGATGTAAGATTATACACTTCTGGATCTCTACGGGGGCAGAAGACATCAGTGGAGAAGTAAAGCAGAGTGGGAATGCTCAGACTGATATTGGAGGATAAACAGAAGGGGAAGGGAACCACCATTGGAAAGTAATACCCCAATACAAAAATACCCTGTGATTGGGGACCAGCATTAACTTGGATTCTGGTTGAAAGCACTTAAAAAGAGCAAAAGATCTTAAGGGGCAACTGGTGGAATCGGGCAGTCATGGGCATGGGTCTAAGCCCAAAGTCCCAGGACAGTCACCAGGAGCAACCACCTGTGTCAGAGAGAGTCTGGCTGGGCCTCAAGTCCATGGTTACTGAGCCCATGGTTTTCCACTGCTTGCACCACCACTTGGCTAGGTGCACTCCCACCTGCATGTGAGAGAATCTGATGTGGGCACCAGCCAGCACTCTCTAGGTCCACAGCCTTCTGCACTCTGTACACTCTGTGTGACCGTGGGGTCTGTGTGCACCCAGCCCATGCCTGAGAGAACCCAGCAAGAACTCAGGTTGGGGTCCCTTGGCTGGCAACACTCTGTGCCCTGCACCTCTGCCAGGTGTGAGCTCACCCACCATGGGCTTGGACCCAGGACAGCAGTCCTGGCAATGGCAGTCATGTGGATTTGGGCTTGCCCGGACCAATATTGCTTGCAGTTTTAGGGGCACGGTGGTGCAGAGACAAGTGGGTGCCTCTGGTGACCACTGAGATGGTGGCTGGGGGTGCACACCACCTCTGGGAAGTTGTGGTGTTCAGTGGAGTTTGCAGAGGAGGAGTCTGTGTGTTCTGGACCACCCAGAGGGGAACAGTCTAAGGCTTCTCTCTCTTTGAGGTGGAGGTCTGAATACAGACAGTTTACTTCCCACTAAACCTCGAAAAAAACAACAAAAAGCCACCAAAGAACAAAAGCCTCTAGAGAACAAAAGCCTGAAAAACTGATTTCCAAAGAGCCCAGTCCCTTGATAGGTGGTGGGTGGACTCAGCCCAGTCAAGACTGACTGAAAAACAACACGGCAGGAACCTCCCCCAGAAGGCAAGCCAAAAGAACAATAGGACAACCACCATACCACCATAGGGTCTCTGTAAAACTGTAAAACCCCAACATCAGGGGAAGCAATATATTAAGCTCCCTGTATTGCCCTGAAACCTGTATATTTTATAGATACAACTTTTCTTTCTTTCTTTTAAAAAAAAAAATCATTCTCATGATTAATAAATCTTATTTTGGGGTTCATGTTGGCTGAGGTATTTTTTCCTTGTCTTTTACTTTGGTTGGTCTTTTTATTTGTTCATTTTTGTTTATGTACCTTATAAATCTTATTTTGGGAACTCATTTTGGCTGGGTTTTCTCTTTTTTCACTTTTTCTCTCTCTTTTTTCCTTTCCTTTTTGTGGTGACTTCCAACTGCTCCAAAAATGTTCAGTGTGCACCTTGCCTGGATCATGGTTGGTATATTCAGCTATACATCCCATCAACAAACTCTCAACAAAATGACTAGGGGGACAAAAATCCAACAGAGAAAAAATTCAGAGACTGTGCCCTTTGCCACAGAACTATTGGATATGGAGATAAACAGTATGTCAGAAAGGGAATTCAGGGTAACAATTATCCAGGTAATGGCTAGGTTAGAGAAGACGATTCGTGGTAACATAAGAATCTCTAAGGGGGAAATTGAGGGATGATATGGCAGTATTAAAAAATGCTATCAATGAGATCCAATCTAATATAAATATCCTAACAGCTAGAGTAACTGAGGCAGAAGATCAAATTATTGATCTAGAAGACAAACTGATTGAAAAGAAGGATCAGGAGGAGGCCTGGAACAGCTTAGAAACCATGAAAACAGAATTAAGGAAATAAATGACACCATGAACATTCCAACATCAGAATTATTGGGATCTCTGAGGGGGTGGAAAAATAAAGAACACTAGAAGATATAGTTGAACAAATTCTGGAAGAAATTTCCCCAATCTAGGGAATAGAACAAGTGTTTGTGTCCTAGAGGCAGAAAGGACACCGCCCACCAAGACCAATGAATCTAGAAATACCTCTAGACACTTAATTGTGAAATTCACAAATCATAATTGTAGACAAGAGGGCAGCTATGGGGAAGAGATTCCTTATGTACAGAGGAAGGTCAATCAGAATAATGTCATACCTGCCCACAGAAAACTGGCAACTCAGAAAGGGCTGGCAAGACATATTTAGGACACTAAATGAGAACAGCTCAGAAAACTTTATCCAACAAGGCTGATATTCAAATTGGATGGAGAGATAAAGAGCTTCCAAGACTGGCAAGGTTTAAAAAAGTGTATGACCACCAAGCTGGCACTACAAGAAATATTAAAGGAGGGTTCTATAAAAGTAGAGTGACATAGAACAGAAGAGTAACATAGAACAGAAATTTACAGAGACAATCTGCAAAAAACAAGGACCTCACGGGCAACATGATGTCAACAAATAAATATCTTTCAATAATCACTCTGAATGTGAACGGCCTAAGTGCTCCCATATAATGGCACAGGGATGCAGACTGGAGAAAATGATAGGACCCATCCATAACCTGTCTGCAAGAGACACATTTGGAACCTAAAGATACATCCAGACTGAAAGTTAAGGGATGGAGGAGCATCTTTCATGCCAACGGGTCTCAAAAGAAAGCTGGAGTAGCAATTCTCATATCAGAGAAATTAGATTTTAAACTAAAGACAGTAGTCGGAGATAAAGAAGGACACTACATCATTCTTAAAGGGTCTATCCACAAAGAAGACCTAACAATTGTAAATATTTATGCTCCCAATATGGGAGCAGCCAACTACATAAGCCAACTGTTAATCAAAATAAAGAGTCATATTGATATGAATACATTAATAATAGGGGATCTTAACACATCACTTTCAGTAATATACAGATCATCCAAACAGAAAATCAATAAAGAAATAAGAGCTTTGAATGAAACATTGGATCAGATGGATCTCATAGATATATCTAGAATATTCTACCCTAAAACAACAGAATACTCATTCTTCTTGAGTGCACATGAAGCTGTCTCCACAATAGGCCACATACTGGGTCACTAATCAGGGCTCAACCGGTACCAAAAGATTGAGGTTATTCCCTGCATATTCTCAGCCCACAATGCTTTGAAACTGGAGTTCAACCACAAGAAAAAAAAAAAAATGGAAGGAATTCAAACACTTGGAAACTAAAGACCACCCTGCTTAAGAATGTTTGGATCAACCAGGAAATCAAAGAACTTAAGCAATTCACGGAAACCAATGAGAATGAAGAAACATTGGTTTAAAACCTATGGGATATGGCAAAGGCAGTCCTAAGGGAGGAATACATAGTCACCCAAGTCTCACTCAAAAAAATTGAAAAATCCAGAATACACCAGGTCTCCTTACACCTTAAAGAACTGGAAAATCAACACCAAATTAAGCCAATCCCACACACAAGAAGGGAAATAATCAAGATTAGAAAAAAGATCAATGAGTTAGAAACTAGAGATACAGTGGAACATATCAATGAAACTAAAAGCTGATTATTTTAAAGAATTAATAAGATCAAACAAACAAACAAACAAATAACCACTGGCCAAACTAATCCAAAAGAAAGAAAGAGGACCCAAATTAGTAAAATTATTAATGAAAGGGGAGAGATTATAACTAACTCCAAGGAAATAGAAACAATCAACAGAAATTATTATCAACAGTTATATGCGAATAAGTTAAGCAACCTAAAAGAAATGGATGCATTCCTGGAAACCTACAAACTTCCAAGACTGAATCAGGAAGAAATTAACAACCTGAATAGACCAATATCTTGTTATGAGATTGGAGCAATGATCAAAAACCTTGAAAGAACCAGAGCCCAGAACCTGACAGATTCTGTAGGGAATTCTACCAAACATTCAAAGAAGAAATAATATCTACTTTCTTGCAGCTGTTTCAAAAAGTAAAAAGAGAAAAAAAACTTCCAGACGCTTTTTTATGAATCCAGCATTACCCTGATCCCCAAACTAGGCAAAAACCTCACCAAAAAAGGAGAATTTCAAGTCCCATATCCCTGGGGAATATGGATGCCAAGATTCTCAACAAGATCCTAGCTAATAGGATCCAACAGTACATTAAAAAGATAATCCACCATGACCAGGTAGGATTTATCTCTGGGATGTAAGGGCAGTTCAACATTTACAAATCAATCAATATGATATAACAAATAAGAGAGGAGAGAATAACCACATGGTCCTCTCAATTGATGCAGAAAAAGCATTTAACAAAATACAGCGTCCATTCTTCTCTTCCCAAAGTATAGGGATAGAGTTAACATTCCTCAACTTCATAAAATCTATCTATGAAAAGCTCACTGTGAATATCATTCTCAATGGGGGAAAAGCTGACCACCTTCCCTTTGAGATAAGAAACACACGACAAGGATGCCCACTCTTGCCACTATTGTTTAACATAGTACTAGAAGTCCTAGCAACTGCAATCAGACAACAAAAAGAAATGAAAGGTATTCAAATTGGCAAAGAATAAACCAAACTCTCTCTCTTCACAGATGATATGATACTATATATGGGGAACCCAAAAGACTCCAGCCCCAATCTGCTAGAACTCATACAGCAATTCAGTAATGTGGCAGGATACAAAATCAATGCACAGAAATCAGTTGCTTTCTTATACACTAAGAATGAAAATATAGGAAGGGAAATTAGAGAATTTCCATTTACTATAGCACTGAGAACCATAAGATACCTGGCAATAAACCTAACCAAAGAGGTAAAGGATCTATACTAGAGGAACTACAGAACACTGATGAAAGAAATTGAACAAGACACAAAAAGATGGAAAAGCATTCCATCCTCATGGATTGGAAGAATAAACATTGTGAATATGTCTCTACTGCTCAAAGCAATCTATACTTTCAATGCCATCCTGATCAAAAATCCACTGGCATTTTTCAAAGAGGTGGAACAAACAATCCTAAAATTTGTATGGAACCAGAAAAGACCCTACATTGCTAAGGAAATGTTGAAAAAAAAAAAAAAAAAAAACTGGGTACATCACGTTGCCTGATTTCAAGCTTCA
Source organism: Taxidea taxus jeffersonii (assembly GCA_003697995.1). Lineage (NCBI taxonomy): Eukaryota > Metazoa > Chordata > Mammalia > Carnivora > Mustelidae > Taxidea > Taxidea taxus. Next base: position 34,332 of record ML100238.1, read on the forward strand.
CTACAAAGCTGTGAATACCAAGGCATCATGGTACTGGCACAAAAACAGACACATAGACCAGTGAAACAGAGTAGAGAGTCCAGATGTGGACCCACAACTCTATTATCAAATAATCTTCGACAAAGCAGGAATAAATATACAGTGAAAAAAAGACAGTCTCTTCAATAAATCATGCTAGGAAAATTGGACAGCTATGTATAGAATGAAATCCGACCATTCTCTTACACCATGCATAAAGATAAACCCAAAATGGATAAAAGACCTCAACATGAGGCAGGAACCTATCAAATTCCTAGAGAAGAACAAAGGCAGTAACCTCTTCAACATCAGGCACAGCAACTTCTTTCAAGACATGTCTCCAAAGACAAAGGAAACAAAAATGAAAATGCACTTTTGGGACTTTATCAAGATCAAAAGCTTCTACACAGCAAAGAAACAGTCAACAAATCAAAGAGACAACCCATGGAATGGGAGAAGGTATTTGCAAATAACACTATAGACAAAGGGCTGACATCCAAGATCCATAAAGAACACAAAGTCAACACCCAAAATATATTGTATTAGTTTTAAAAACTGAAGTTAACAACTATTTTTGTCTAATTTTCGTTAAATAACATTTGCATTACTGTATAGCTCTAAGCTATTTTATGTGACGAAATTGAAGAACTGACATAAATATTACCTTCCTTAGATAAACTTATCTTTTCAGAGAACACAGGTTAAACTTTGAGGTCTTATCACCAAGAAAACGTAAGTTTGAAATATAAACAGCTTCTTCTGCCCAAGACAGAAGTAGGCCAAAGCAGTATCTCCCCATCCTCCACCTTCTTTTGGCTATGCAATTACAAGAGTTAAATTCCTTAATCAGAGAACAGACTAGCTTGTAGCTTGCTCTTTTATATATTTCATGTAAATTACCCTCTTTGAGCAATCTTTTTCTTTTATTTTTTTTAATTTATTTTTTTTTTGACAGATAGATCACAAGTAGGCAGAGAAGCAGGCAGAGAGGCAGGCAGAGAGAGAGGGGGAAGCAGGCTCCATGCTGAGCAGAGAGCCCGATGTGGGGCTCGATCCCAGTACCCTGAGATCATGACCTGAGCCGAAGGCAGTGGCTTAACCCACTGAGCCACCCAGGCACCCCCTCTTTGAGCAATCTTTAATGCAGCACAGTCAACAGACATTTCAACACCATAGTTATTGAAATCAGATTTCCACAATGAACACAGTGCTAAATTTCTGGTACTGAAGAATTTTAATGTTAAAAAAAATAATCAAGAAATATCCTTAACAGATATCTAAGTCTCAAAGGAAATGTCAGTTACAGAAAACTCATGGCAAAAAAGAAAAACATTGGTTTGGGAATCTGAAGATCAGATTTCAAGTTTCATATCTCCTGGCCACACATTTAGGAAATCAGGATTTTCCAACAATCAAATTCTTCAATTCCATGGAAAAGTAAATTTCATTTATGCTAAAACTATTCTTATAGGTAAACATTCTGAGACTTCGGCAAATGAAGGTCCTAAGGCTAGTTAGCAATACTATCAGGAATAAGAATCAGGACCCCTTCTGTTTGTTCACAGTTTCAGTGGGTATTTACGAGCATTTCTGATGAACTATGCACTGTAATACATATTTTCACATATGTTTTCTCTCATGGGTTCCTTTTACAAATCAAGTAACCTTTGTGGGTGTATTAGTTTTATAGGGCTGCCATAACAACATAACAGACTGGATGCTTAAGTAATAGAAATTTATTTCCTTACATTTCTGGAGGCTGGGAGTTCAAGTCAATGTTCAAGTAGTCTTGGTTTAATTCTGAGGTCTTTCTCTTTGGCTTGTAAATGACCACTTTTTCCCTGTGTCCTCACATCGTCAATTATCTGTCTGTATCCTGATCTCCTTTTCTTACAAAGATACCAGTCATGTTGTATTAGGACTCATCCATATGACATTATTTTACCTTAATTACCTCATTAAAAGCCGTAACTCCAAATATAGTCACATTCTGAGGCATTGGCGATTAAGGTTTCAACATGTGAATACTGGAAGTGAATACTATTCGTCCCATAACAATGGCTTTTTATACATTTATTCTAGAATAACCTGTTGCAGTTTAACTTGTAAAAGCCTACCTCTTGTGTCTCCTCCCATTTCAATAACTGGTTACATATTCAAGCCAGCCCTGCTCCAAACCAAATGTACCTGTTTCTTTCATTGTTTTCTTTTGTTAAATACCTTTCCTATGTTTTTTTTTATTTCTCCTCTAACTTCCCTCAGTTGTAATCAAAGCTACTCACTATTATGTAAAATGCTAAGCTCTTTAATCTTTCCTATAATCTCATACTTTTGACAATGAGTAGGCAAGGCAAGTTTTAGTAAATCCATTTCCCAATATAAAAACTGAGGTTTAGAGAAGTTGAGTAACTTTCTACAAGTCATAGAGCAAATAATGAAAGATCAGTGGTTTAAACTCTTATCTGACTCCAGAATCTATTATTTTATTTCTGGTACCCTACAACTTATTAAATTTTCCTACTACCTTCTCATACCTTAGGCCTGGCAGGAGTTTTCAATGGCTTAATAAGCATTGTGGAGCCATGCTGGAAGAAAACACAGTAATGAAGTTTGAGGGTTTTTTGTTTGCTTGTTTGTTTTGTTTTGTTTTTTAATCAAGTGTCACCCACTTTCTGTTTCTACAAATTTAATTAATTTATTGAGAAAGTGAATTACATTAAATGAAAATTAGACTTAAGATGAATAAGTAACCTAAAGGTCTTAAATATTTTAAACACCTTAAAAATTGGTCCTATTATAAGTTAAATATATTATTCAAACTTTCTACTTACCTACATATGCCCACATCATATGAATGTGGTATTAGGACCTTGCCAAAGAGCACAGAGAATGACAGAAAACCTCTACTTAAGGCAAAAAACCTTAATGTAAATTATATTAGTGCTTTTGAAAGCAACAGATGTTCTGGGTATAAACCCAAGGACAGTGCAGTAGATAGCAATTTTTCCAAGACTCCATTCCTTCTTTCAACAAATACTTATTGAAAACCCACACAGTGTCAGGCCCTGTGGTAGGTACCAGAGATAGAACTATGAACAAGACAGTGAGTCTCTGCTTCCTAAAATTTAGTCTAATAAGGGAAAAAGACATTAAACAATGATTCTCACAAACAGCAAAATAGTTTCTACTTTAATTATGTCTATGAGGGAAAATAAAATAATAACAATCTTGGAAAGTAGATAACTGGGAAGTTTATTCTGAAAAGTCAAGGAAGCCTTCCCTGAAAAATGACATTTAAGTTGAAAGAAAAGTTAGAAGATATTAGCCAGATAAAGAAGGAAAGGGTGCTGCAGATAGAGATAGCAGCATTTACAAAGTTCCTAAGGGCTAAGGAAGCTCAGTGCACTGGAGACACAGAAGGATGGTCAAAAAGACTCTAATAAGAGTGGCATGGGTCAGATACACAGGAATTTGGAGGTGAAGAAGAGGAATCAGACATAAATTTGTAACCTAGATTAGTTTAGGAGAAAATGCTATTCCGATGTTTTCATAGTTAAATACATAGATAATTCAGTTTATATTATTATAAAAATAAAAAAATGATCTCTGCATCATTACCTTGGTAATGCAGCTTCTTAAATCATTGAGAGGAAGGTTTTGTTGGCTTCACTAAATATCATTTTGTAAATTGTCCAGAAGAGTAAAAAATGTATAGTAATAAGGATAGTAACAATCACAATGAAACTTTGCAATCATAATGGAAACCTCAATGTAAAGCTGAGAAATTTGCTAAAAGAAAATTCAGTTTATTTCACCACAAATGCTAACGCATACACAAAATGGTATCTATGTGAGGAGATGAATATGTTTACTGTAGTAATCATTTCACAATGTATATTTACAAAATATCAAAACATCGTGATTTACACATTAAATACATACAAGTAGGGGAAAAAAAGGCTGAAAAAAGCAAAATGGCTCTCGGAAACTTAAGCAACATGGCTAAAGAAGTTGGCTAATTTTAAAAGTAATACTAGTGAACTCAAAAAGTCCCAGGGACTCCCTTAGGATTATATCAAGTTTTGAAAATTCTGGCTTTCCTTCACTTCTCCTATTTTCTTCAGTCATTTCTTAAGTGTCTAGTCTAACAAAGATGAGTAAATAGAAGTCAACATTAAATGAAAGCTTGTAAGATTTCAGATTGAAGTACAAAGAGAAAGGCAAAAAATTATATTTGCTATTTCTTCTAAAAAGCAAAAATCTATGCATGTAGAAGAGGCATTGTTCATTATCTATACACATTCCTTGCTGTGAAAAAAATCTACAAAAACATTGATATAGTTACAAGAGATTTTGATATTTATGTGAAATTACAAACATTGCATATGAAAAGCAAGGCAAACAAAATGTGTTAATTCCAACCTTAACTTCTGTAACACTAATATCAATAGCTAACATTTGTTGAGTATTTACTATGTGCAAGGCACTGTTCTAAGCCATTATATCTATTTTCTTATTCAATCCTTACATTTCATAAATGAATATCTGAGTCACAGAACACTTAAATAACTTTCCCTCAGTTAATATTTGGTGGAATAGACCTCCAAAATACATTTCAAACTAGCCTGAGTGAGAAATAACATTAAAATGTGTACTTGTTTTATAGTCCAACTAAGTGATTTATATGCATTATCTTATGTCTTTTCTATAGAAACATTCTAAGATTGGTATTATCATCCCCATTTTTTTTTAGATGACATGGATTCCAAGACAAATAAGTGATAACTGGTATATGATAAAGCTGGTATTTATATCAAATCTACTTATATACAACATGGCACCAGACATTACACATGTTCGCTAATCATTATGCATGCTTTAGGTCATGCTTTTTCCACATAACAAAGGTGATATACTATCAGTACAATGAAGAGAATAATCCACTAATTCAAAAATATATCTACATCCCATGTTCACTACAGTGTTATTTACAATAGCCAAGACATGGAAACAACCTAAAAGACTATCAATGGGTGAATGGAAAAAAAAGTTGGATGTTTATACAGCATAATATTTTTTCAGCCATAAAAGGGAAAAAAATTTCTAGGCCCCATCAAGAAAGGAGGAAGCTGAGATGATGGTGCAGTAGGCAGACCTTAGGCTCATCTTGTCCTTTGAACACAGTTGTTAACTAACAAATCATTCTGAATACACAAGAAAATGACCTAGGGACTGACAGAACAAACTCCACAACTAGAGGGAGAGAAGAGGCCACATAAAGCAAGGTGTAAAGTACATACTTATAGATTTAATACCTATTCTTCTCAAAATATTCCAAAAATTTGAAATGGTCCTGTTATTTGGAAACCTTCCAGATTCATTCGATGAGGTCAGCATTACCCTGGCACCAAAACCATATACAGACTCCACTACAGGCCCATATCCCTGATGAAGGTAGATGCAAATATTATCATTAAAATACTAGGAAATCAAATCCAACAATACATTAAAAGAATCATTCATCATGATCAAATGGAATTTATTCCTGGGCTTTAAGAATGGTTAAATAATCACAGATCAATCAACATGATACACCACACTAATAAAAGAAAGGGTAAGAACCATATGATCCTCTCAATAGATGCAGAAAAAGCAATTGAAATACAACATACATTCATGATAAAAACTCTCAACAAAGTAGGGATAGAGGGAAAAAACCTCAACATAAAAAAAGACTATACACAAAAAACCCACAGATAATATCATCCCGAATGGGGAAAAACTGAGAGGTTTACCTATATGGTCAGGATCAAGAGAGGGATGTCCACTCTCACCACTGTTATTTAACATGGTGCTGGAAGTCTACCACAACAGACAACACAAAGCAAGGAAAGGCATCCAAATTGGCAAAGAGAAAGTCAAACGTTCACTATTTGCAAATGACACAACACTCTATATAGAAAACCTAAAAAAATCCATAAAAAAAAATTTAGAACTAATATACAAATCCAGTGAAGTCACAGGATACAAAATCAATATATAGAAATTGATTTCATTTCAATATACCAATAATGAAGCAGCAGAAAAAGAAATCAAGGAATTGATCCCATTTGCAATTATCACAAAAATATAAGATACCTAGGAATAAACCTAAACAGAGAGATAAAAGATGTATACTCTGAAGACTACAAAATATTTATAAAAGAAATTTAAAATTACACAAAGAGTGGGGAAGCAAGATGGCAGAGGAGTAGGAGACTAAAATATTGTCAGGTCCCAGGAGTTCAGCTAGATGGTTATCAAACCGTTCTGAACACCTACAAACTCAACAGGAGATAGAAGAGAAGTAGAGCAGCAATTCTAGGAATAGAAAATAGACCACTTTCCAGAAAGTAGGATGTGCAGAGAAGTGAATCCAGAGCAATGGGAAGATAGACTGCAGTGGGGAGGGCTGGCTCCCGGCAAATGAGAGAGCAGTGGAGTACAAAACTTGGAACTTTTAGAAGTCTGTTCCACTGATGGACATTGCTCCAGAGGCTAAGCTAGGGGTGGAGCTCTCACTGGGACAGTGTGGTCTCAGGACCTTCGGAGTCACACAGAAAGACTGGGGCTGTCTAAGTGTTGCAGAGCTCCCAGGTATTGGAGCAGGAAAACTTGCTACAGAGACAGAGCCAAGGCATGAACTCTGAGCTCGGGGTTACCTTAAATCATGATCTGAGGCACATTTGGGTCACTGCTCTTTGAGCAGGGATCCACAAGTGGCAAATCTGGAGACACCACCTCCTTCCTCCTCTGGAAGGAGCAGCACGGGGATGTGTGGCAGTTATCTGCAGGGTTTGGAGACTCCAAAGAGGGCAGTGCACCAGAGATAGAAATGCTGGGTCACAGGCTGGGTACCCTTGGAGTGGGGTTGGAGAGAAGCAAGACAGGAAGGATTAACTGTTTTTCTCTGATGGTACACTGAGGAGGGGCGCCCTGTGCTCTCGGCTCCTACAAGCCAGATATTTGGAGGCCACCATTCTCATTCTCAACCTCCAAAGCTATACAGAAGTGTTCAGGGAGCAAAAGCTACTGAAAGTGAACTGGAACAGATTACTTGGCTGTCCCCTGGCAAGGGCAGTGCAATTCCACCTCGGGCAAATATATTTGAGAATCACTGCAAGAGGACCCTCCCTCAGAAGATCAACAAGACCATCCAGCCAAGATCAGGTTCACCAAACAATGAGAACAGTGGAACTCCAAAGCTAAGGGAAAGCAACACATAGAATTTGTGCTTTTTTCCCCCATGATTCTTTAGTCTTTCAAAGTTAATTTTTTTTATTTTATTTTTTATTCTACTTTTTAAAAACTTTTGTCTTTCTTATTTTAACATTTTTAACTATTTTATCTTATCACTACATTTTTTAAAAAATCTTTAAAAATATTCATTGGTATTGTCATATTTTTTCTCACTGTATTTAATCTTATTTTTGTGTGTGTGTATATATATATATGTTATTTTCCTTAAAATTTTGGGAGACAATTTTTCCTAATAGATCAAAATATACCCTAAATCTATCACACTGCTTTGCTCTAGTCTCCAGCCTGATCAATTCTCTTATCTTCTTTTTCTTTTCTTTTTCCAACTAACTTTTCTTATCAATTCCTTTTTTAGAATCTTTTTTTTTAAATTTTCACTTTACAATTATATTCCATCCCTTTATCATATATATTTACTTTCTTTCTTTACAATTTTATGAGGTAGTTTCTCCTAAGAGACCAGAACATATCAAATCAAGTGGTAGTTCTGTTCTATTCACTAGTCTAATATCTATATTTTTACATTTTTAAAATAATTTCCCCCTTTCTTCTCCCCTGGTTTTGGGCATCTTCTGATTTGGTTAGTGTATATTTTTCCTTTGCCACCCTGTTAGTGCTTTGTTATTTCATTCATATATTCTTATATGGATAAAATGACAGAGTACAAAAACTCACCACAAAAAAATGAACAAGAGGCAGTATTGACAGCTAGGGACCTAATCAATATGGAAATTAGTAATATGTCAGAACTAGATTTCAGAATTATGACTATCAAGGTGCTAGCTGGGCTCAAAAAAGCATGGAAGAGGGACGCCTGGGTGGCTCAGTGGTCTAAAGCCTCTGCCTTCAGCTCAGGTCATGATCCTAGGGTCCTGGGATCGAGCCCCACTTCGGGATCTCTGCTAGGTAGGGAGCCTGCTTCCCCATCTCTCTCTCTATCTCTCTGCCTGCCTGTGATCTCTCTGTCAGATAAATACATTAAATATTTTTTGAAAAAGCATGGAAGATATTAGAGAATCCCTTTCTGGGCAAATAAAATCCCTTTTTGGAGAAATAAAAGAACTAAAATCTAATCAAGTTGAAATTTAAAAAAAGCTATTATGGGGTGCAATCAAAAATAGAGGCTCTTACTGCTAGGATAAATGAGGCAGAAGAGAGAATTAATGTTATAGAAGACCAAATGGCAGAGAAAAAGAAGCTGAGTAAAAGAGAGACAAACAAGGATAGACCACAAGGGGAGAATCCGAGAGATAAGTGATACCATAAGATGAAACAATATTGGAATAATTGGGATCCCAGAAGAAGAAGAAAGAGAGGAGGCAGAAGGTATATTGGAGCAGATTATAGTACAGTATTTCCCTTAAAATGCAAAAGGAATAAGCATCAAAATCCAGGAGGCACAGAGAATACCCCTCAAAATCAACAAAAACAGGCCCACACCCAGTCATCTAATAGTAAAATGTACAATTCTTAGAGACGAAGTAAAATCCTGAAAGCAGCTCAAGACAAGGGGTCTGTAACCTACAATTGTAGAAATATTACACTGACATCAGACATATCCATAGGGACCTCGTAGGCTAGAAAGGACTGGCATCATATATTCAGAGCAATAAATGAGCAGCCAAGAATACTATATACAGCTAGGTTGTCATTGAAAATAGAAGGAGAGATAAAAAGCTTCCAGAACAAACAAAAACTAAAAGAACTTGCAAACACCAAACGAGCCCTACAGAAAATATTGAAAGGGTTCCTTGAAGCAAAGAGAGAACCTAAAAGTAACAGACCAGAAAGGAACAGAGACAATATACAGTAACAGTCACCTTACAGGCAATACAATGGTACTAAATCCATATCTTTCAATAGTTACCCAGAATATAAATGGGATCAAAAGACACAGGGCATCAGAATGGATTAAAAAAAAAAAATACCAGTGATATGCTGTCTACAAGAAACTCATTTTAAACCCAAAGTCACCTCCAGATTTAGAGGGGGTAGAAAACAACTTACTCTGTTAATAGACCTCAAAAGAGAGCTGGAGTTGTAATCTTTATATCAGACAAACTAATTTTGAGCTAAAGATTATCATAAGAGATGAGGAAGGGCACTATATCATACTTAAAGGGTCTGTCCAACAAGAAGATCTAATAATTTTAAATATCTATGCCCCTAACATGGGAGCGGCCAATTATATAAACTAATAACAAAATCAAAGAAACACATCAATAATAATACAATAATAGTAGGGGACTTTAACACCCTCCTCACTGAAATGCACAGATCATTTAAGCAAAAGTTCAACAAGAAAATAAAGGCTTTAAAAGACACACTGGGCCAGATGGACATCACAGATATATTCAGAACATTCCATCCCAAGGTAATAGAATACACATTCTTCTCTAGTACACATGGAACATTCTCCATAATATATCACATCCTGGGTCACAAAGCAGGTCTCTAACCAGTACCAAAAGATTGGGAATATTCCCTGCATATTTTCAGACCACAGTTTTCTGAAACTAGAACTGAATCACAAGAGGAAAATTAGAAAGAACTGAAAAACATGAAGGTTAAGAGCATCCTACTAAAGAATGAGTGGGTCAACCAGGAAATTAAAGAAGAAGTAAAAATTTACATTACATATTAGAAAAACTGAAGGCTCTAAAATGCTTAATTCAAGAAAAATTAGAAAAGGGACATATTGAACCTTCTTTTTCTCCTTGGAATTCTCCAATTTTTGCTGTAAAGAAAAGGTCAGGCAAATGGAGATTATTACTAGATCTCCGTAATATTAATGCTGCTATTGTAACTATGGGTGCATTACAATGAGGACTTCCTTCTCCCTCTTGTATACCTACGAAATGGCCCTTAGTAGTCTTGGATTTACAAGACTGCTTATACACTATTCCTATCTACCCCTCAGACAAAAAGCACTTCATGTTTTCAATTCCAACAGTAACTCAACAGGAATATTTACAAAGATTTCAATGGAAAGTTCTCCCTCAAGGCATGACTAACTCTCCTATGATGTTCCAGTATTTTGTAGGAAATATTCTTGAGCCCATTTGACAATTATATCCCACATGTTATATTATCCCTTACATGGATGATATCTTACTAGCAGCCCCAACTCCAGAGGTCTTACATCAATTGTTTTCAAATACACAATACCTACAACAGGCTGATCTTATAATAGTTCCTGAAAAGGTACAATTTACTCCACCATTTTCCTATGTCATATGATAGAATGTACCACCATTCGTCCTCAAAAGTTTTCCATTCATCGAGATACTCTAAGTACTCTAAACAATTCCAAAAATTATTAGGAAATATTAATTGGTTATGCCCAATGTTGGATATTCCTACACATCAACTTACAAATCTATTTTCCACTCTTGAGGGAGACCCTAACCTTGATAGTCCTCGAAGCTTAACACCGCAGGCAGAACAGGAACTTCAGTTCCTTGAAGAATGCCTTCAACAAATGTTCTTGCATGGATATGATCCTACATTACCTTTACTGTTATTTCTATTCCCTACTCCCCATTCACCTACAGTGGTAATAGCTCAACAAGACTCTTCTGTAGAATGGATCTAATTGAAACACTGAGCCCCTAAGGTTTTAACCGCATATGTTGACCTCCTTGCAGATATCATTATCCTTGGCCGAACCAGATGTCTTCAAATATTGGGATATGACCCTCACATTATCATTCTTCCAATTTTTATAAAACATTTTTCTTCCCTATTTCCTTTGAATGATCATCTACTTAATGCTTTAGCAGGATATTCTAGAAACATTGGAAACCATTACTCTGCTGGTAAATTATGGGGTTTCCTAAAAAAGACATAATTTCTAATATCTATAAAACTAGTCCAATTCCAGGTGCTCCCATGTATTATACTGACAGCTCCTCGACTGGAAAAGGAGGCATACATGTACCCGGCTTAAACCTCTCAATTCAAAGCGAGTATACATCAGTGTAACAAACAGAAATATTCATTCTTACTGCTCTGTTAACTCGTATATCTTCTGCACTTAACATTGTTTCTGATTCTGTTTATGTAGTTGGTCTCTTTCCCGCCATTGAAATAGATCAGATATCTACAACACACACACACACACACAAACATTTTACACCTTTTCACAAAACTACAGTCCCTTATACTATCATGTCCCCATATTCTATATATCACCCATATTAGGGTCCATTCTTCTCTCCCAGGACCCATGGTAAAAGGTAACCACAAAGCAGATATCCTGACATGTCCTATTTTCACATCACCAACAGATGAACACTCGTTTTTGTATACTAATGCTAATTGACAGCACAACTGTTATCGCATTCCACTTCAAAAGGTGCATAACAGTGTTTAATCCTGTCCTATCTGTGCCGTTGCACTGTCGCCCACACCATTCAGGAGCCAATCCTCATGGCTAACATATCAACGAACTATGGCAAATGGATGTAACTCATTTTGCTCTCTTCCCTTATCAACCTTATTTGTTATTGATATTGTTATTGATACATTTTCTAAATTTCTTTGGGCAGTTCCTCAATCCTCTGTGTTCTTTACTGCCATCCACTCTACTCTATTGAAATGTTTTAGTATTATGGGTACGCTACTATCATAAAAACTGATAATGCGCCAGCTTACCTAAGCCACAAATTTAATGTCTTTTCTTCTGATCAGCAGATTCATCATATTACAGGCATACCTTATAACCCATAAGGACAAGGTATAGTTGAACGAGCTCATTGTACACTAAAACTTCACTTATTAGAAAACAAAAAAGGAGGTAGCCCCTAAGGATGTTTTAACACTCTCTTTATTTACTCTTAATTTTTTGAATTTACCCCAAGGTGACATTCAGACAGCAGCAGAAAAACACTTCTCACAATCACAACAATCCCTTCTTATTTGGTCCCTTTCCAAGACTGGTTCAATCGTTTAATGAATGGCTCCCTGGCCTCCTATTAAGGAAAGGCAAGGGGTCTGCTCTTATCTCCTCAGATTCCAGTGATGGATCCTCTGAAACACTATGGCTTCCTATTTAGCTCATCAGGGCCCAGAAAAGCAATGACCCTGCCAATAACCACTGCACTTTCAATCTCCAAGAAATATCTGGAGACACAAGAGACACAGGAAGTCACTCACAAGATGCATGTGCTGTCCCTTCATAAGAAGAGACCTCTGTAAAATACAATAGTACTTGTTATGAATGAAATAAGATCAAATATCATTTACAAGACTTACAAGGGATATATCTCTTGACATCCAAGAGCTCCAGCAGGAGATTTTTGAAACTTTTTGAAACAAATTGCCAGGCATTCCTTATGAAGACCTCGATAAAGGGATTGGTGAGGCACTACAGGGCCTTGACTCTCCAGCTTGGCTTCAGAGTGTTATGCATTCTGTTTCTGGGGCAGGAGTTAGCTTGCTAACAATAGGGTACTGTCTCCTCAAATGACGAGTGAACAAACAACAGGTGTCTGGCTTGGAATTAGCTCTTAAGATGTTGAAGTTGAAAAGCAAAAAAAAGGGGGGGAATTGTTGGAACACAACCCAGATCCTCACCAATGTGGCTGGGGTCATGTCAGGCCTATGAGAAAACTCCAGCAGATGGACGGCAAGAGTCTTCCTTGGTCGATGCCCAAAATAAACATGGGAGGAACCCTGGAGTGCTTTCCTGTCCTCCTTTATTTTTTTTAAGATTTTATTTATTTATTTGACAGAGAGAGGTCACAAATTGGCAGAGAGGCAGGGAGGGGGTGGGGGAAGCAGGCTCCCTGCTGAGCGGAGAGCCCAATGTGGGGCTCAGGCCTGGGACCTGAGATCATGACATGAGCTAAAGGCAGAGGCTTAACCCACTGAGCCACCCAGGTGCCCCTCTTGTCCTCCTTTACGTGTATCTGATAAATGTGGAGAATCCTTAACTTGCTCTTGTCATTTAAAGCTAAGAGATAATCATTGTTGTTCACTTGTCACACTTGATTGCTTGCATGTAGCCCACATCCTGCATGTACCCCACGTCCCGCACATAGCATACATCTCACACACAGATCATGTCCTGCACATAAATCTATATCCTGTTTATAATGAGATCTTGTGTAAAGTATAAGAGAAGTGATTGTAAGAAATAAAGTTGTCTACTGATTATCAGTAAGTAGTCCCCTCCAATCGCCAGGATCCCCACCTGGTGAAGCTGACAGTAGATATAATTTGAGTGCATTATCCAAAGTGCAATGAGACAAAGACAAATACCATATGCTATAACTTATATGTAGAATTAAAAAAAAAACATACATACAGAAGACAGATTGATTGGTGCTGCCAAATGTAGGATTTGGAGTGTGAGCAATATGGATGAAGGTGGTCAAAAGGTAGAGACATCTAGTTGTAAAATAAATAAGTCCTTGGAGTATAGTATACAGTGGGATCACTATAGTTAATAATACTCTATTGTATAATTGAATGTTGCTAAGAGAGTAAGAAAAATTTTCATCACAAAAAATATAACTATGTGTGGCATTGCATATTAACTAGACTTACTGTGGTGATAATTGCACAATACATCCATATATTGAATCATGCTGTATACCTGAAACAGTTATTTCAATTATACCTTGATAAAATTTTTAAATGGGTATTAGTTATCAGAGATAAGCAAGCCAGTGACCTTATAAATCACTTTGGCAATAAAACATAGCTAAGGTTAATTTTAATAATAAAGGAAAGATAGGGGTGCTTGGGTGACTCAGTCAGTTAAGCAGCTGCCTCTGACTTAGGTCAACTCAGGGTACTGGGACCAAGCCCCAGGCTGGTGTCTCTGCTCAGTGAGAGCCCGCTTCTTCCTCTCCCTGCCATTCCCCCTGCTTGCTCTCTCTCTGTGTCAAACAAAATCTTTAAAAAAAAAAGAAAGTTAAATTCACAGCAGGGGGGTTTAAATCTTTTCATCATGGTGCCTCTCTCTCTCTCTCTCTCTCTCTCTCTCTCTCTCTCTCTCACACACACACACACACACACAATTTTAAATACAGTTTAATGTGCTCATGGTTACTCCAGAAGTCTATCAATTGCCACAAAATAATAAGGGCCTGGGAGAAGCTAGAGCAAAGCCCATAAAATCATGACACTAAAAGTGAGAGTGGAGTTTTTCAAAAGCATGTCTCTCCCAGTTCAGTTTTCCTTAGAGCCTATACATTATACATGATTTATTCAGGCAGAGGTGATAATAGGTCACCATTCATTTTTTTCCTATTGTACTATCACATAATTTTTATTAACTTTAAAAATTTTAATTATAGTATAATTAATATACAGTGTTATATTAGTTTCAGGTGTATAATACAGTGATTCAACATTTCCCTACATCAGCCAGTGCCCATCACAGCAAGTGCACTCCTTAACTCCCATCACATATTTAACACATCCCACCCATTTTCCTTCTGGTAACCATCATTTTGTTTTCTATAGTTAGGAGTGTGTTTTTTGGTTTCTCTCTTTTTCTTTGTTTATTTGTTCTGTCTCTTAAATTCCACATATAAGTAAAATCATATAGTGTTTGTCTTTCTCTAAAAGACTTATTACACTTAGTATATTACTCTCTAGCTTCATTCATATTGTCACAAATGATTTAATTTTTAATGGCTGAATAATATTTCATTGTAAAATTTACACACACACACACACACACACACATATATATATATACACACAGAGACACATATATATGTACACACATATATATATATGCCACTTCTTCATTCATTTATCTATGGATGGACACTTGGGCCATTTGGCTACTGTAAATAATGTTGCAATAAATATTTTATTTTTGAATTAGTATTTTTGCATTCTTAACACAAATACTCATTATTGTGATTACTGGATTATTGGGTAGTTAGTTATATCTTTATTTTGTTTAAAGAACTCCCATATTGTTTTTTTTTCATTTTATTTTATTTTATTTATTCTCAGTGTTCCAGCATTCGTTGTTTATGCACCACACCCAGTGCTCCATGCAATATGTGCCCACTATAACACCCACCACTAGGCTCACCCAACAACCACCCCCTTCAAAAACCCTGTTTGTTTCTCGGACTCTACAATCTCTCATGGTTTCTCTCCTCTTCCAGTTTCCTCCAACACATGTCTCCTCTCCATCTCCCAATGTCCTTGTATTATGCCTTATGCTCCACAAGTAAGTGAAACCATGTGATAATTGACTCTCTCTGCTTCACTTATTTCATTCAGCATGATCTCTTCCAGTTCTGTCCATTTTGACACAAAAGTTGGGTATTCATCCTTTCTGATGGAAGCATAGTACTCCATTGTATATATGGATCATATATTTTTTATCCATTCATCCATTGAAGGGCATCTTGGTTCTTTCCACAGTTTGGCAACTGTGACCATTGCTGCCATGAGCATTGGGGTACAGAGGGCCCCTCTTTTCACTACCTCAGTATCTTTGGGGTAAATACCCATTAGTGCAATTGATGGGTCATAGGGAAGCTCTATTTTTAGTTTCTTAAGGAATCTCCACACTGTTTTCCAAAGTGGCTGCACCAACCTGCATCCCACCAACAGTGTAAGAGGAGGGAAGTCCCATATTGTTTTCCAAGTGGCTGCACCTGTTCATATTCTCACCAAGAGTGCACTAGTATTCCTTTTTCTCCACATCCTCACCAACACTTGTTTCTTATATTGTTGATTTTATCCATTCTGACAGATGTGAGATGATATCTCATTGTAGTTTGGTTTGCATTTTGTTGATGCAAGTGATGTTGAACATATTTTCATGTGTTTATTGGCCATCTGGATATCATCACTGGAAAAAAATGTCTGTTCATATCTTGCTGCCTAATATTAATTGGATTATTTTCTACTTGGATATTGAGTTTTATCAGTTCTTTATACATTTTGTTAACTGATCATTTATTGGATATATTTATTTGCAAATATATTCTCACACTCACTAGGTTATATTTTAGTTTTGTTGATTGTTTCCTTCAATGTATGGAAGCTTTTTATTTTGATGAAACCCCAGGAGCTTATTTTTGCTTTTATTTCTCTTGCCGCAGGACACATATCTAGAAACATGTTGCTATGGCTTATATCAGAGGAATTACTGCCTGTATTCTCACCTAAGATTTTTTATGGTTTCAGGTCTCACATTTAGGTCTTTAATCCATGTTCAATTTATTTTTGTGCATGGTGTAAGAGAGTGGTCCATTTTCATTCTTTGGCATGAACATGTCTAGTTCTCTCAACATCATTTGTTGAAGATATTAAATATACCATTAGATATTCTTCTTTCTTTTGTTGAAAATTAATTGAACATATGATTGTGGGTCCATTTCTCAGTTTTCTGTTCTGTTCCATTTGTGCCTATACCACACTTCTTGATCACTACAGCTTTGTAATATAACTTGAAGTCGAGAATAGTGATACCTCTAGTGTTGTTTTTCTTTTTCAAGGTTGCTTTGCCTACTTGGGGTCTTCTGTGCCTCTATAAAAATTTTATTATTATTTGTTCTAGTTCTGTGGAATTTTTTTTGGCATTTTGATATGGATTGTTTTAAATCTCTAGATTGCTTTGGGTAATATGGACATTTTACAATATTTGTTCTTCTAATCCATGAGCATGGGTTATCTTTTCATTTGTTTGTGTTATCTTCACATTCTTTCATCAGTGTTTTATAGTTTTCATAATAAGAGGTCTTTATTCTACTTGGTTGGTTTATTCCTAGGCATTTTATAATTTTTCATGCAAATGTAAATGGGATTGCTTTCTTTTTTTTCCCCTTGGAGATTTTATATAGTTGAGAGAGAACAAGAGAGCTCAAGCTCAAGTGGGGGTGGGGAGGAGAAGGGTAGAAGGAAAAGCAAACTCCCTATTAAGCAGGGAGCCTGACACAGGTCTTGATACCAGGACTCCAAGATCATGACCTGAGCTGAAGGCAGATACTTAACTGAGCCACTCAGGCACCCTTAGGATTGCTTTCTTTTTTTTTTTTCCTGTTGCTTCATTATTAATGTATAGAAATTTAGTGGATTTCTGTATTTTGATTTTGTATGCCATGCCTTACTGAATTTATTTATCAGTTTAGTAGTATTTTTCGTGGAGATTATATATATATATATATATATATATATATATATATATATATATGGCATCATGTCATCTGCAATAGTGAAAATTTCACTTCTTCCTTACCAATTTGGATGATTTTATGTATTTATGTTGTCTAATTTCTGTGACTATGACTTCCAATAGTATGTTGAATGAAAGTGGTGAGAGTGCACATCCTTGTCTTTTCCCTTATCTTAGGAGGAAAGCTTTCAGGTTTTCCCCATTGAGTATGATGTTATTTGTAGGAGATATATATATATATATATATATTTTTTTTTATTATGTTGAGATGTGTTCCCTCTAAACCTATTTGGTTGAGGGTTTTCCTCATGAATGGATGCTGTACCTTGGCAAATGTTTTTTCTACATCTTCTGAAATGATGATATGATTTTTATCCTTTCTCTTGTTAATGTGATGTATCAAATGGATTGCTTTGCAAATATTAGACCACACTTACATCCCAGGAATCAATTCCATTTATTGTGGTGAGTGATTTTTCAAAATGTATTGTGGGACTCAGTTTCCTAATATTTTGTTGAGGATTTTTGCATGTATGTTCATCAGGGATAATGACCTGTAGTTCTTTTTTGCTGTTTATCTGGTTTTGGCACCAGGGTAATCCTAACCTCATAGAATGAATTTGGAAGTTTTCCTTTCCTTCCTCTTCCATTCTCTGGAATATTTTGGGAAGAATATGTATTAACTTTTCTTTAAATGGTTGGTATAATTCACCTGTGAAACCATCTGATCCTAGATGTTAGGTTGGGTGTTTTTTGATTACCAATTCAGCTTCATTGCTGGTAATTGGTCTGTTCAATTTTTTCTATTTCTTCCTGGTTCAATTTTGGTAGGTTGTATGTTTCTAGAAATGTATCCATTTCTTCAAATGGTTTCTTCAAAGCAGAAAATCAACAAGGAGACCTGGCTTTTAGTAACACATTGGACCAGATGGTTTTAATAGATATATTCAGGACATTTCATCCTAAAACAGCAGAATACACATTCTTTTCAGTTTTACATGGAAGATTCTCCAGAATAGATCATATGTTAGGTCACTAAGTAAGTCTCAACAATCAGAAAGATCAAAGATTAGAATCATGCATCTTTTTCTACCAGAATGTTATGAAAATAGAAATTAACCATAAGAAAAAAATTAAAAAGACCACAAATACTTTTACATGTTAAGTAACATGTTAACAAACAATAATGGGTAAGCCAAGAAATCAAAGAGGAAATAAAAAAAATTATAGAGACAAATGAAAACACAACCATTTAAATCTTTGGGATGCAGCAAAATCTGTTCTAAGAGGGAAGTTTATAGCAATTCAGGCCTACCTCAAAAAGAAAAAAAAAAAATTCTTAACACCTAAAGGATCTAGGGAAAAAAAAGAATAAATGAAACAAAAAACCAGTAGCAGGAAGGAAATAATAAAGATTAGAGCAGAAATAAATGAAATAGAAACTAAAAACAAAGAACAGGTCAACAAAAACAGTTCTTTGGAAAAATCAACAAAATTGATAACACTAACCATATTCATCAAAAGAGAGAGAGAAAGATTCAAATAAAATCAGAAATTGAAAAAGAGAAAAAAAACAGACACTACAAAAATAAAAATTGGTATAAGAGAATATTATTAAAATTCTTTCACACAGAGACTGTCACCTGTTATGTTTAAGTACTATGTTGGGCTTTGGAGATATAAAGACATATTATACAGTCTCTGTCTTAAACTTCAGTGAAGAAATTACACACACACACACACACACACACACACACACACACTAAGATGCAAAGAATACAGAAAGAAAGAGACAGAGGGTGACCAAGAGAGAAGCATAGAGAGAGAATAAGACAAAGAAAGACAGAGAGAAAAAACTGTCCATACAAGACATGGTTAGTACAGCTTGCTATGGAGGCCTCTAGAAGGGTAACTTATTAACAAGGGTGAAGATTTCAGCAATCACATACAGTATAGCAGTAAATAGAACTTACACACACACACACACACACACACACAAAGCAAGCATGAATGACTACATTTCACCCACATTATCATGGAGCTGAGGCACGACATTATCAGAGCTAAATTTTACAAAAATTTAATTGGCAGTATTCAGAGGTTAAATGAGTGGGGGATGAGGGCAAGGAAAATAATTAGGAGGCTATCATAATAATTAGAAAGAAAAATGAAGAGTGTGTGAACTACTGTGGTAGCCATATTGTTGGAAAGGAGGGGGCAGATGAAAGAATAGTAGAATGGGGTGCCTGGGTGGCACAGTCGATTAAGTGTCTGACTCTTGGTTTTGGCTCAGGTCATAATCTTGGGTTGTGAGTCTGAGACACTCATCAGGCTCTATGCTCAGTGTGGAGTCTGTTTAAGACTCTCCCTTCTTCTTCTTCTTCTTCTTCTTCTTCTTCTTCTTCTTCTTCTTCTTCTTCTTCTTCTTCTTCTTCTTCTTCTTCTTCTTCTTCTTCTTCTTCTTCTTCTTCTCCTTCTTCTTCTTCTTCTTCTTCTTCTTCTTCTTCTTCTTCTTCTTCTTCT
>ML100238.1:62103-74087 GCA_003697995.1 Taxidea taxus jeffersonii
ACACACACACACACACACACACACACACACACACACACACACACCTATCTACAGGGTAAATATTTCTCATGCAAATTTAAGCCCTTTTGTCCAGGTGCACTGCTGGTCAAAACCACTTGATGGTGGTATCTCACTTTTAACAATGCTGTCTCCCTATGCTCCTTAAAGCTACATAACAATTTGAGCTGAAAAAATATCACTGTCGCATATTCAGGCCTCACAACTCAGGTGCCAGATTGAGCCATGGTGTGTTCCAACCAAAAATGTAGAAAATGTCTTTTTCCAACTCTCTGGCATTCTAAGGTTGGTGTTCACTTCATTCTCTGACATCCTCTCATGAAAACAGTTCCTTCTAATTCTGCCTACAAATGCTCCATCAATAGCACTCCAAAGAATCCCCTTCCTATTCCAAAGAACCTCATATCAGCTCAATAACTTTCTCTTTTAGCTAAAAAAAAAAAAAGGGGGATAACAAAAAAATGAAATTTTTCAGGCTGGAAGAAGGCCAACATAGTCATAATTGTCATTTCCATTAGCCTTGTTAAGAACTACTACAGAGCATTATCCCTTATCCATAATTCCAAAATCCAAAATGATCCAAACACAGAGAGTTTCCCTAAATTTGGTACCCAGCTTATTTTGTTGAGCAAAATTTGGAGTTAACTGAAGTTTATTTCATAAACCTTGTGTTTCTAGTTTACTGTAAACATTTGGATGAGGTGCTACTTCAGACCCACTTAAGTCATTACCCAATATCAGTGTGTGTGTATATATATATATATATGTATATATATATACATATACTGACATATATACACTTCATATCTCTTACATAAAAAAAAACTTTTGAACTCAAAATATATCTAGCCTCACAAGATTATATACCAGCATGCATATGTATTTTGAAATTTTAAATGTACTATTTGTTTTAAGAAACGGATAAATAAAACACATAAAAAATAAAATTGCTGAATGATATTATAAGAACCTCTAGCATTTATTTATTTACTTATTCATTCAGAAAACTTTTATTAAGCCTCATTATGTGATATCTGGCCTATAAAAAATTATATTTTCCCATGTGTTATATCTATACTCACTCATTGATCATTATCATTGCTGATACCGTTGTTTAGTGCCCAACACTGGTTTAATTGCCAAACAACAGATTAATCACTGACTAATCTACCAAAACTAGTGTCCTTATCAATACCAGATATTTGGTTGTTTTAAATGAATAGTCTTTTTTGAGTTCCTAGACCTAATTCTAGTATGTGTCCAGAGGCTTTCCCATACCCAGTAGGGTATCCAAGAATTCAGCTCAATTCTGACACTATTTACCCATGGATAGCATCAGATTCCACAGGTAAAGGGCTCAGTTCCACATCACCGCCCTTCACTTCAGATGTCAATTGCAAACCCAGGCTTTTACCTGTGCTTATGACCAGCTGGTTACAAACTGGAGGTTCCAACAACTCCCTCCAGCTCAGGATGCCAGTCACAAGTCCAGGTGGTTAACTGTGCTTCTGACTGCCTGGCTTTAGATTCTCACAACCCCCTCCATGGGTCTGACTGATTTGCTAGAATGGCTCAGAGAATTCAGGAAACCTATATACTCACTAGATTGCCAGTTTATTGCAAATAATATTAAAGGATACAAGTCTGAGGGTTGCAGAAAAGGAAGTGGGTGAGGGGACTGGATAACTGGGTGACAGGCATTGAGGATGGCACATGATGTGATGAACACTGGGTGTCATATGCAACTAAGGAATCATTGAACACTATATCAAAAACTAAAGATGTACTATTTGTTGGCTAACTGAATTTAAAATAAATAGATAAATAAATAATAATTTCAAATCAAAAGCCAGATGAAAAGATATATAGGACAAGGTCCTGAACAAAAGAACTTCTGTCCTCATGGAGCTTGGAGTCCAACAGAATGGCACATGAAAGTGTTCTGGTTGCCCAAACTGGAAGCTCCCTAAATCTCTTCCTTCTGGGTTTTTGTGGAGGCTTCACTACATAGATATGATTGATTTACTCATTGACCGTTGTGTCTGATTCAACCTATAGCCCTTCTCTGCTCCCCAGCAATCAGGGAATGGTATTGAAATTTCCATACCTCTATTCATGGTTGTTTCCCCTAACAATGAACCCTCATCCTTAGGTGCTTTCTAAAAGTCACCTTCATTAATATAAACCCAGTTGTGGTGGAAAAGGGCTTGTTATGTATAATAAGATAACAGTTTCACCTTTGTGGCTCTAAAACAATTTCAGGAACTGAGGAGAAGAGACCAAATATAACAAAAGATGTTTCCATTGCTCTTATTGCTCAGTAAATTCCAAGGCTTTGGGGAGCTATGAGCCAAAACCTGTAGACAAAGACCAAATATATATAAGAAATATATTTTGGTCATCGGAATAATCAAACATATAGATTTCTTATAAATCACAATATCACAACTAAGAATGAATATATAAGCAAAATACTAGCACGCACATAGAAAGGCATTTTGAACTGACTTTTGATTCATTACAAAGTATGTTTTGAAAATCATTTCAATTTAATGACATTTAAGATTTCCAAATTGCCCTAGATTTTCTTGCCTTACTGGGTAAATCTTCTCTAGAGGATATAATTTGGTATTCTTTATAGTTCTTTGTTGTTAGAATTAGGTTAAATACTTTTTGGTTCTAAAATTAGAGATTTTAAATAATAGAAGTAGCTTAGGAAATGTATCTTATGAGTCTTTAATGTTTTTTTCCAGAAATGGATAACTTAAGTGACTCTCTATTTCACCCTACTTCATATATGTGTCTCTGAACATATACTGAAGAGTAGCTGAAAAAAATATTGTGGCACATACATTTCTAATTGACTAAAACAGTCCTTCCTCAAACCAATACCAGTCCAAGTATATACTGGTATTGTGTCTGTTTGTGTGGGTGCGTGTGTGTGTGTGTGTGTGTGTGTGTGTGTGTGCTTTTTAAACCTTCTCCCGCATTTGTATAACACTTCTGAAGTTGTTAATATTCTTCCTTATCTATTTTGCTATATTTTGCTCTATTTTTAAATTATTAATACAATATGAACCAATTAAAGAAAGGATATTTTCTCCTTTTTACAAATGAGGAAACTAAACTCAGGTAGGACATTTACCAAAGGAAAGGAAGGCATCTGTTTCAGGGAGTGGATGGGCATGTAAACATCATTCTCCAGTACAACCCTTCTTGTCTTTGTTGTCTGGTGGTATTCCTATAAATCAGGCTGCAGTAAAAATGTGATGTTTTTAAAATTATTTTCCTGCTTTTGAAACAATGGCTTTTCTTTACCTTAATATTCATGCCAAAGGATGACACTATTCAGTACTGCAGGCATTATCTCTTAATTAACCACCAGTTACATTTCTGCACCATTTTATGTACTATACTTTATTACACCATTAGAATTTATTTTTATATTCATAATTGCTGATAAATGCTGAACTTTTTAAACATGAAAGTAAAATTTAGTCATTAAAAATGGATAAAATCTTGAAGGCAGAATGTTAAGTATTTCATTTGCAGTTTTTAGATTAATAACAGGGATCCAATTTAAATGTATATTACTTCTTATAATTTGGAAATAGATTATGTGATAGAAAATACCTGCTAGAGTATAAGTAATGAACTGAGAGTCATGCTTGTGAATAATGCCAAATTAGAAAAGAACAGCATCTTCATATTGCATTCTTTATAGAACTTGAGGATAATTTTTGAAAAAAATTTTTTTAAATGAGTGACTCAAAAAAGTGCTTATAAGAGTAATAGAATTATTAACATTCTGTAAGGAAATGGTCCCATGAAGATAGACTTTTCTATATTGTAGGGCAACAAATTTTGCCTTTCCAAGCTATACCGCTTTACCATATTGTTTATTCTAAGCTGTTTGGTTTTAAGAAACTGGAGACACAAGAAAGGCTCTAAAAACCAAATAGAAGTTTCCCTTTTGTAAAAGACATTTTCATAAAGGGAAATTTCCATTGGTAATGGTGTCTCCCTCTATACTGTATAAGAGAAGGATGACTAAATCTCTAGAAATTCTTACCAATGGAGAAGGCAAGAACTTAATTCTGCATAACCTTACCGTTGCTTGCCTTACTTTTTTCATTTTTATTTTAAAGGTTTAATTTATTTATTTGACAGAGATCACAAGTGGGCAGAGAAGCAGGCAGAGAGAGAGGAAGGGAAGCAGGCTCACTGCTGAGTGGAGAGCCCAATGCCCTATGCCCTGCTGGATCCCCAGAGGACCCTGGGATCATGACCTGAGTCAAAGGCAGAGGCTTTAACCCACGGAGCTACCCAGGTGCCCCTGTTTACCTTACTTTTCCAGGTAAGTTTTCATAACTGACTCCTTACCCCCAACATCTTCTTTTGTCTT
Source organism: Taxidea taxus jeffersonii (assembly GCA_003697995.1). NCBI lineage: Eukaryota > Metazoa > Chordata > Mammalia > Carnivora > Mustelidae > Taxidea > Taxidea taxus. Next base: position 66,527 of record ML100238.1, read on the forward strand.
TAGCTGGAGTTAGTTTTTAAGGTGACAGCTTTGGCCATTTTAGTAAGTTAATCAACTTTCCTGGGTTGCTTCTATGCATATAGGAGGTATACATGTTATTAAAATTTTGTTTGATTTTCTCCTATTAATATATCTCATGCCAATTTGATTCTTAGATCAGCTAGAAGAACTCTAAAAGGGTAAATAATTATTTTTCTACCCAATAATATCAACAATATCTGTATCCACTCATATTTTATTTATTTTTTTCAAAGATTTTATTTATTTATTTGACAGAGAGAGATCACAAGTAGGCAGAGAGGCAGGCAGAGAGTGGGGGGGGCAGGCTCTCCACTGAGCAGAGAGCCCAATGCGGGATGTGATCCCAGGACCCTGAGATCATGACCTGAGCCGAAGGCAGAGGCTTAACCCACTGAGCCACCCAGGCGCCCTCCACTCACATTTTAAATGCTTACTTCTAAGAACATCTGCTTCCATGCTTTCTATTAGCATATGTGATAGTGATTCCACAGTTGTCAAGAACACTAGCAAAACCCTGCACCAACTATGTTGACATCTAAAAAGTCCCAAGGCTTTTAAAACAAAAAGTGACAACTGAGGCAGTATGTTTGTTGTTGGGGAAACAAAAATTACCTTGCTACTGTCTCTTCTCTCAAAGATCTTACATTCAACCATAAAATAATAAAAAAGGTGATCAATTACACAGAAGAAAAAACACAGTAATACAAGTTGATCAGGAAAATGATTCATCAAATATCAGGAGGTAATATGAAATGAGCCTTGAAAGACAAGTAGAATTTCAGTTAGGTTAAGATCAAGAAAAAGAATGGGCAAATGCATTACAGTGGAAAAGCAAGTAAATGAAAAAAAATCTAGCTTGGCTACATTATATGTAGGAAGATATGACAAAACTTGAAAGTGTTAAAAAATAGAAGTCAAACTCTCTTTCTTCAGAGATGACATGGTGCTTTATATAGAAACCCAAAAGACTCCACCCCCAAACTACTAGAACTCATACAGCAATTCAGTAATGGGGCAGGATACAAAATCAATGTACAGAAATCAGTTGCTTTCTAACAATGAAAATACAGAAAGGGAAATTAGAGAATCAATTCCATTTACTATAGTACCAAAGACCATAAGATACCTGGGAATAAACCTAACCAAGGAGGTAAAGGATCTGTTCTCAAAGAACTATAGAACAATCATGAAAGAAATTGAACAAGACACAGAAAGATGGAAAACCATTCCGTGCTTATGGATTGGAAGAATAAATATTGTGAAAATGTTATACTGCCTAGAGCCATCTATACTTTCGATGCCACTCCAATCAAAATTCCACCAGCATTTTTCAAAGAGCTGGAACAAACAGTCCTAAAATTTGTATGGAACCAGAAGAGACCCAGAATTGCTGTGGAAATGTTGAAAAAGAAAAACAAAACTGGGGGCATCATGTTGCTTGATTTTCTTATTTATTTATTTATTTATTTATTTATTTATTTATTTATTTGACAGACAGAGAGAGAGAGATCACAAGTAGGCAGAGAGGCAGGCAGAGAGAGAGGAAGAAGCAGGCTTCCCGCTGAGCAGAAAGCTCAATGTGAGGCTCAATTCCAGAACCCTGGGACCACGACCCAAGCCGAAGGCAGAGGCTTTAACCCACTGAGCCACCCAGGAGCCCCATGTTGCTTGATTTTAAGCTTTACTACAAAGCTGTGATCCAACCACAACAGCATGGTACTGGCACAAAAGCAGACACATAGACCAGTGGAGCAGAGTAGAGAGCCCAGATATGGACTCTCAACATTATGGTCAAATAATCTTCAACAAAGCAGGAAAAAATATCCAGTGGAAAAAAAGACAGTCTCGTAAATAAATGGTGCTGGGAAAATTGGACAACTATGTATAGAAGAATGAACCTCGACCATTCTCTTACACCATACGTAAAGATAAACTCAAAATGGATAAAAGACCTCAACGTGAGGTAGGAATCTATCAAAATCCTAGAGGAGAACATAGGCAGTAACCTCTTTGACATTGGCCACAGCAACTTCTTTCAAGATATGTCTCCAAAGGCAAAGGAAACAAAAGTGAAAATGAACTTGTGGGTGTTGGGGTCCATTATCAAAGGAACGAGACTGAGACAAAGTGAAAGTTATGCAAATTTTTATTCTATGCCAAGCTTTAGAAGTTAGACTGACTGGCCAGGGCTGCCTCTGAAGAGAGCAACCCTGTCCCGATCTTACAGGCTGGTTTTATAGGGCATAACTGCAGACCCAAGGTGTATGGCTTCTATTGTTAAGGCGTTTACTCCCGGAATCGATACCCAGAACTGATACCAGGAACTGTTGGGATGTTTGGAACTGCTGGGGCATTTATTCCCAGAATGAAGTCCGTAGATGTAAACAACAGTATGGCTACCCAGGTAATATGGAGTCGCTCCGGCTAAGCAGGCCCTAATAGTTAAACAGGTTTTAACATTAAATCAGCCCTAAAAGTGGGACTTCATCAAGATCAAAAGTTTCTCCACAGCAAAGGAAATGGTAAAAAAAAAAAAAAAAAAAAAAAAGCAAAAACAAAAACAAAAACCAATGAGGCAACCATGGAATGGGAGAAGATATTCACAAATGACAGTATAGACAAAGGGCTGATATCCGAGTTCTATAAAGAACTCCTCAAACTCAACACACACAAAACAGATAATGACATCAAAAAATAGGCAGAAAACATGAACAGACACTTCTCCGAAGAAGACATACAAATAGCTAACAAACACATGAAAAAATGTTCATCCTCATTAGCCATCAGGGAGATTCAATTCAAAACCACATTGAGATACCACCTTACACCAGTTAGAATGGCAAAAATTAACAAGACAATAATCAACATGTTTTGGAGAGGATGTGGAGAAAGGTTGGTGGGAATACTGTTGGTGGGAATGCAAGTTGGTGCAGCCATTTTGGAGAACAGTGTTGAGATTCCTTCAGAAATTAAATATAGAACTTCCCTATGACCCTGCAGTTGCACTACTGGGCATTTACCCCCAAAATACAGATGTAGTGAAAAGAAGGGCCATCTGTACCCAAATGTTCCTAGCAACAATGGCCATAGTCGCCAAACTGTGGAAAGAACCAAGATACCCTTCAACAGATGAATGGATAAGAAATGTGGTCCATATATACAATGGAGTATTATGCCTCCATCAGAAAGGATGTATACCCAACTTTTGTATCAGCATGGATGGGACTGGAAGAGATTATGCTAAATGAAATAAGTGAAGCAGAGATAGTCAATTATATGGTTTCACTTATTTGTGGGACATAAGGAATAATACGGAGGACATGGGGAGATGGAGAGGAGAAGGGAGTTGAGGGAAATTGAGAGGGGATGAACCATTAGAGACTGTGGACTCTGAAAAATACTGAGGGTTTTGGAAGGGCAGGGGGTGGGGGGTTGGGTGAGCCTCTCATAGGTATTATGGAGGGAACACATTGCATGGAGCACTGGGTGTGGTGCATAAACAATTAATTCTGGAACACTGAAAAGAAATTAAAAAAATTAAAAAATAAAGAATAGCAGTGAAAAGTAATAGTAAAAAATCAAAAATCATTTCAATGGAAATTTTTGTTTATTGATCAAATTATTTCAAGGGCATATAGAGAATAACCAGACAAAAATAGCAAGTAAATAACTTTAAAAATTCTAGATATTTTACAAAGGTTAAATAATTTTTAAATGTACTAGCACAAGAATCTAAAGAGAGATTAATTCTAAAAGTAATCTAATTCTGAATTAAAACCTAACATACATTTGAATTTAACATGTCAAGACAGGATGTATAATAAACAATTGAGAAGTTATAAATCAGTACCAAAAAATGGTGTTATAGAAAATCAGAATGTAAAAAATTGTATGGTCACATCTCACAAAATTTGTGAAAATAAATTGACACATGTAAAGTCAATTGCTGAAATATAAACATAAAATTTCAAAACAATATTTAAGCAAATATTTAACTTTCTAGATATAGAAAGATTTTCTTTCTTCTTTTTTTAAAGATTTATTTATTTATTTGAGAGAGAGAGAGAGAGAGAGAGAGAGAGTGAGATAATGAGAGGGGAGAAGGTCAGAGGGAGAAGCAGACTCCTCATGGAGCTAAAAGCCCGATGTGGGACTCAATCCCGGGACTCCGGGATCATGACCTGAGCCAAAGGCAGTTGCTTAACCAGCTGAGCCACCCAGGGGACCCCACAGAAGGATTTTCTAAGCATAAGAACATTAAAAAGAATTGCAAAACAAGGGATTTAAAACTTTAAATACAGAAACACTTAAATTTCTGCATAGTAGGAGCACCATAAGCAATATCAAACAGGAAAAGGCGTGTTGGGCAAATATTTACAACATTCATGATTAAGACGTTTTCATATTGATAATGTCCTTCCTATCCCCTTCAACTGTGCAAATCTTATTCCATACTGGATCTTAGCCAAAAGGCTAAAAAACAATTGCTCTTTTTTTTTTTTTTTTGCAGTTGCAAATCTTATTCATGTTTTGTGAATTAAATTAAGTTCTACTTCATCCATGTTATATTTTCTAAGTATTCCAGCCCTTGCTGTGTCCCAGCATTTACAGTTGTCTATTATACATTGTAGTACTTAATTATACATTGCATTTTATAATCTGTAATGCTAAATGTATAGTATAAATATAAAAGGTGCTATGGTCTGAATGTGTATATCCCCCAAATGTCTTATTTTGAAACCCTAAGCCCCAAGAAGATGGTATTAGGAGGTTGGGCTTTTGAGGGATTATCAGGCAATTAAGTTTGAGTCCACATGAATAGGATTAGTGTACTTATAAAAGAGGCCTGAGAAAGCTCCCTTGTCCTCTTTCATCAAATTAGGGTACAGAGAGAATTCAGCAATCTACAACCTAGAAAAGGGCTCTCACCAAAACCTGAAAGTGTTGGCACCCTGATCTTGAATTTCCAGCCTCCAGAACTGTGAGCAACAAATTTCTACTATTTATGTTATTCAGTCTGTGATATTTTATTATATAAACCTGGGCAGACTAAGACAAATGGTCTCTAGAAAGATGTATAATGGCTCCCAAGCTGGTTATCATTTTTTATTCCCCTCTCCACAACCACCACAATATCCATATTTATCCCTTTTCTTTCTTGTTCTATTCCTTGAGAGGCTGACTTCTGTGGGTTGAGTTATCCATGCTTCATTGACCTCCCACGGCCTTAAGCAAACAAGAGGCCCAAGCAGGAAATATTAGGGTTGGAGAAGAAAAAGAACAGTCTTTCCTTTCCCAAGCCCTTCTTACTTCAGTGCTTTGTTACTAGTTACTTGAATACTAGTGGTATTCAAGCCCTTCTGTAATTATACATCTTGTCTGGCAGTCTCCTCCATGATTCTCACTTTAAGTCAAGTGCTATAATCCTTACAGAATTAGTGGTCATAACAACATCCAACTGGTACTAGTTTCTGACTGACTCACACCTATTCATTAATTTTTCTTCAGTTGTACTATCTGGAATGTGCTCTTTCCTGCTGGAACCCTGACTGATGACTCCAAAGCCCAGAGGATTTGATTCTAACTTGCTTTTTTTTTTTATCAAATCTAAGAAAAATCAGAAGGTGGTAAGAAATGGTGAGACACTGAAATAGAAAAGGAGAACCGTGAAGGCAGAGTCCATACAAGCATTTTCTGAGATTAAGGGACTCTAATCATAATATTTTCATATTTACAGCTATTTGTAGTGTGAAAATTGGGAAAGATATTGTTTAAAAGAGAGTAAAGAATTTTAGTTCTATTGGTAAGATCAATTTTATTGTGACTTAGCTTGGTAACATTAAAAATTCAATCTATCTAGTGTCTCTTGTTTTGATTCCATTCTCACAAACCAACCTTCTGACTATAACTTAGGGTCCATGTAAGTACATACAGAGAGTGAATATGGCTGGTGATACAGATTTCAACTACTTCAGCAATGTTGCTTTCTTTTTTATTACTGTGAACCAATATATAACAATTATATTTATTGTTATAATTTGGTCAAATGCAAGTGTTCTCTTCAGAGATTGGTCTTCTTTAGACATTTTGCTAATTGAGCTTCTGAAGGCAAGACCCTGAACCATCTGCATTTATGCCCATGACTTTCTTTTGCTATTTTGAAACTCCACACCCTAATGTTTAACATATTTAGTAACACTCAGAAGAAAATGAGTTGGTTGACTAGGGGAAATAATCCTATACGAGACTGGTATCTTGGCAGAACCTTGGGACAAAACCTTGGTAAACCTTATTTCATCATTCTGTGCCAGAAAGAAGCTGCCTGGTTGTCCAGAAAATATATAGACTCAACTTAATTTTCTAGCCACTAAATGGTATTTGGAATTTTGGCAAATGATAAGTAAAAGTGTCTCTCCACATCATACAGAATATCTCTGCGGTCAAAAGTTTCTTTTCTAAGTTATTACACTGTCCTTTACAAAGTGTAGTAATTACATGTATTTTGTCCTGTTCTTCAGCTTCCTCTATGATCTTGCATGACAGTTGCTTGCTTCAAGCACCAATATCCATGCTATTTTACATGTTTATGCCAGCCTTGCTCATCTACAGTTACTTTGTTGTGACATTATGTGCCAATGTTAGGAAAATATCTTTCTAGATGGATGGATATTTCTGAGTATTCTGTGGATGTTCAGAAGAACAAAGATATAGTGAAACAGTGTATGTTGTATAATCATCTTGCTCTCAGACATCCTGTGCCTAATGGAATTCTTCCTTATGAAAGGGAATGATCATTCTACAATGTCTAAATTATCTTCTTCTACTATGCCCCCCTAAAAATCTACAAATTAGGAGTTTCAAACCAAATATTTTATTTTAAATACATTTAAGAACTACAATAATCTAATTTCCCCCACAGGACAGAGTATATGGTTATAACAATAATAAAAATCCTTGACAATCTGGAAGAAATGGACGTTTTCCTAGAGACATATAAACTGCCAAAACTGAACCAGGAAGAAATAGAAAACCTGAATAGGCCCATAACCAGTAAGGAGATTGAAACAGTCATCAAAAATCTCCAAACAAACAAAAGCCCAGGGCCAGATGGCTTCCCAGGGGAATTCTATCAAACATTTAAAGAAAAATTAATTCCTATTCTCCTGAAACTGTTCCAAAAAATAGAAATGGAAGGAAAACTTCCAAACTCATTTTATGAGGCCAGCATCATCTTGATCCCCAAACCAGACAAGGATTCCATCAAAAAAGAGAATTACAGACCAATATCCTTGATGAATACAGATGTGAAAATTCTCACCTAAATACTAGCCAATAGGATCCAACAGTACATTAAAAGGATTATTCACCACGACCAAGTGGGATTTATTCCAGGGCAGCAGGGTTGGTTCAACATCCACAAATCAATCAACGTGATACAAAACATTAACAAAAGAAAGAACAAGAACCATATGATACTCTCAATAGATGCCGAAAAAGCATTTGACAAAGTGCAACATCCCTTCCTAATCAAAACTCTTCA
>ML100238.1:79087-108082 GCA_003697995.1 Taxidea taxus jeffersonii
GGGGGGCTCTATAAAAATGGAAAAATCCTAAGAATATCATTGAACAGAAATATAAGGAGACAATCTACAGAAAGAAAGATTTGGAGTGCTTGGGTGGCTCAGAGGGTTAAGCCTCTGCCTTCAGCTCAAGTCATGATCCCAGGTTCCGGGGATCAAGCACTGAATCAGGCTCTCTGCTCAGCAGGGAGCCTGCTTCCCTTCCTTTCTCTCTGCCTGACTCTCTGCCTACTTGTGATCTCTGTATTTCAAATAAATAAATAAAAAATCTTAAAAAAAAGACTTAAAAGTTAACACGCTGTCAATAAAAACCCATCTCTCAATAATCACTCCCAACTTGAATGGTCTAAATGTGCCCATGAAAAGACACAGGGTTGCAGATTGGATAAAATGATAGGACTCATCCATATGTTGTCTAAAAGAGACCCATTTCGAACCTGAGGATACACCCAGACTGAAAGTGAAGGGATGGAGAAGCATTTTTCATGCCATTGGGCTTCAAAAGAAGACAGAGGTAGCGATTCTCATATCAGATAAATTAGATTTTAAACTAAAGACTGTAGTCAGAGATATAGAAGGACACTACATCATTCTTAAAGGGACTATCCACCAAGAAGATCTAACAATTGTAAATAAGTATGCCCCCAATGTGGGAGCAGCCAATTACATAAGAAAATTGTTAACCAAGATAAAGAGTCATATTGATATGAATACATTAATAGTATATCTTAACACACAATTCTCAGTAATAGACAGATCATCCAAGCAGAAAATCAATAAAGAAACAAGAGAATTAAATGACACATTGGACCAGATGGACCTCATAGGTATATACAGAACATTCCACCCTATTCCCATTCCACAGAACAGAATACTCATTCTTCTCTAGTGCATATGGAACCTTCTCCAGAATAGACCACATACAGGGTCACAAATCAGGGCTCAACCAATACCAAAAGATTGAGATTATTCCCTGTGTATTCTCAGGTCACAATGCTTTGAAACCGGAGCTCAACCACAAGGAAAAGTTTGGAAGGAACTCAAACACCTGGATGCTAAAGACTACCTTGTTTAAGAATGCTTGGATCAACCATGAAATAAAAAAAGAACTTAAACAATTCATGGAAACCAATGAGAATGAAGACACTTCAGCCCAAAACCTATGGGATACAACAAAGGCATTCCTAAGGGGGAAATACATAGCCATCCAAGCCTCTCTCAAAAAAATTGAAAAATCCAGAATACACCAGCTATCGCTACACCTTAAAGAACTGAAGAATCAACAACAAATTAAGCCAACTCCACTCACAAGAAGGGAAATAATCAAGATTAAGGCAGAGATCAATCAGATAGAAACTGGAGATACAGTAGAATGCATTAATGAAACTAGAAGCTGGTTTTTGGAAAGAATCAATAAGATTGATAAACAATTGGCCAAACTAATCCAAAAGAAAAGAGGGAAGGTCCAAATTAATAAAATTATGAATGAAAAGGGAGAGATCACAGCTAACACCAAGGAAATAGAAACAATCATCAGAAGTTATTATCAACAGGTATATGCCAAGATATTAAGCAACCTAGATGAAATGGATGCATTCCTGGAAAACTATAAACTTTCAAAATCAAACCAGGAAGAAATTGACAACCTGAATAGACCGATATCTAGTAACGAGTTTGAAGCAGTGATCAAAAACCTCCCAAAAAACAAGAACCCAGGACCTGAGGGATTCCCTGGGGAATTCTACCAAACTTTCAAGGAAGAAATAACACCTATTCTCCTAAAGCTGTTTCAAAAAAAATTCAGGCAGAAGGAAAACGTCCAGTCTCGTTTTATGAAGCCAGCAATACCTTGATCCCTAAAACAGAAACAGACCCCACCCAAAAGGAGATTTTCAGACCAATATCCCTGAAGAATATGGGTGCTAAGATTCTCAACAAGATCCTAGCAAATAGGATCCTGTGCAACAGCACATTAAAATGATTGTCTACCATGACCAGGTGGGATTAATCCCTGGGTTGCAGGGATGGTTCAACATTCACAAATTAATCAATGTGATAGAACAAATCAATAAGAGAAGAGAGAAGAGCCATATGATCCTCTCAATTGATGGAGAAAAAGCATTTGACAAAATCCAGCATCCATTCCTGATTAAATGGTTTTAAAGTATATGGATAGAGGGAAGATTCCTGAACTTCATAAAATCTATCTATGAAAAACCCACAGCAAATATCATCCTCTTTGGAAATAGCTCAGAGCCTTCCTATTGAGATCAGTAACATGACAAACATGCCCACTCTCAACAATCTTGTTCAACATAGTATTAGAAGTCCTAGCAACAGCAATCAGAAAACAAAGAGAAATAAAAAGTATCCAAATTGGCAATGAAGAAGTCAAACTCTCTCTCTTCACAGAAGACATGATACTTTATATGGAAAACCAAAAATACTCCACCTCCAAACTACTAGAACTCATAGAACAATTCAGTAATGTGGCAGGATACCAAGTCAATGTACAGAAATCAGCTGCTTTCTTATGCACTAATAATGAAAACACAAAAAGGGAAATTAGAGAATCAATTCCATTTACTATAGCACCAAGAACCATAAGATATAAGATACCTGGGAATAATCCTAACCAAGAGGTAAAGGATCTGTACTCAAGGAACTACAGGACACTCATGAAAGAAATCGAAGAAGACACAAAATGATGGAAGGCCATTCCATGCTCATGGATCTGAAGAATAAACATTGTTAAAATGTCTATATTGCATAGAGCCACCTACACTTTTAATGTCATTTCGATCAAAATTCCACCAGTTTTTTTTTTCAAAGAGCTGGAGCAAATAATCCTAAAATTTGTATGGAATCAGAAGAGACCCCGAATTGCTAAGGACATGTTGAAAAAGAAAAACAAAACTGGTGGCAACACGTTGCCTGAATTCAAGCTTTACTACAAAGCTGTGATCCAACCAAGACAGCATGGTACTGGCACAAAAACAGACACATAGGCCAGTGGAACAGAGTAGAGAGCCCAGATATGGACCCTCAACTCTATGGTCAAATAATCTTTCACAAAGCAGGCAAAAATATATGTGGAAAAAGGACAGTCTCTTCAATAAATGGTACTGGGAAAATTGGACAGCTATATGTAGAAGAATGAAACTCAACCATTCTCTTACACCATACACAAAGATAAACTTGAAATGAATAAAAGACCTCAACATGAGGCAGGAATCCATCAGAATCATAGAGGAGAACATAGGCAGTAACCTCTTCGATATCAGCTACGGCAACTGCTTTCAAGATATGTCTCCAAAGGCAAAGGAAACAAAAGTGAAAATGAACTTTTGGGACTTCATCAAGATCAAAAGGTTCTGCACAGCAAAGGAAACAGTCAACAAAACAAAGAGGCAACCCTCGGAATGGGAGAAGATATTTGCAAATGACAGTACAGACAAAAGGCTGATATCCGGTATCCATAAAGAACTTCTCAAACTCAACACACACAAAAGAGATAATCATGTCAAAAAATGGGCAGAAGAGGGGCGCCTGGGTGGCTCAGTGGGTTAAGCCGCTGCCTTCGGCTCGGGTCATGATCTCAGGGTCCTGGGATCGAGTCCCGCATCGGGCTCTCTGCTCAGCAGGGAGCCTGCTTCCTCCTCTCTCTACCTACTTGTGATCTCTCTCTGTCAAATAAATAATAAAATCTTTAAAAAAATGGGCAGAAGACATGAGCAGACACTTCTCCAATGAAGACATACAAATGGCTATCAGACACATGAAAAAGATGTTCATCATCACTAGCCATCAGGGAGATTCAAATTAAAACCACATGAGGGACACCTGGGTGGCTCAGTTGGTTAAGCGGCTGCCTTCGGCTCAGGTCATGATCCCAGCGTCCTGGGATGGAGTCCCACATCAGGCTCCTTGCTCAAAGGGGAGCCTGCTTCTCTCTCTGCCTCTGTCTGCCTCTCTGTCTGCCTGTGCTTGCTCTCTCTCTCTCTCTCTCTCTCTTTCTCTCTCTGACAAATAAATAAATAAAATCTTAAAAAAAAAAACACATGAGACACCACCTTATACCAGTTAGAATGGCCAAAATTAGTAAGACAGGAAACAACGTGTGTTGGAGAGAACATGGAGAAAGGGGAACCCTCTTACACTGTTAGTGGGAATGCAAGTTGGTGCAGCCATTTTGGAGAACAGTGTGGAGATTCCTTAAGAAATTAAATATAGAGCTTCTCTATGACCCTGCAATTGCACCACTGGGTATTTACCCCAAAGATACAAATATAGTGAAAAGAAGGGCCATCTGTGCCCCAATGTTCATAGCAGCAATGGCCATGGTTGACAAACTGGAAAGGTCCAAGATACCCTTATATGGACGAATGGATAAGAAGATGTTGTCCATATACACTATGAAGTATTATGCCTCCATCAGAAAGGATGAATAGCCAACTTTTGTATCAACATGGATGGGACTGGAAGAGATTATGCTTTGTGAAATAAGTCAAGCAGATTGAGTCAATTATCATATGGTTTCACTTATTTGTGGAGCATAAGAAATAACATAGAGGACATAGGGAGATGGAGAGGAGAAGGGAGTTGAGGGAAATTGGAGAGGGAGAGGAACCATGAGAGACTGTCGACTCTGAAAAACAATCTGAGGCTTTTGAAGGGGCGGGGGGTGGGAGGTTGGGCCAGTCTGGTGGTGGGTATTGTGGAGGGCATGTATCGCATGAAGCACTGGGTGTGGCGTATAAACAATGAATTCTATTACATTGAAAACTAATTAAAAAATAAAATTAAAAAAAAAGAAAAATAAATGAGAAGTTGGTGTGTAGGTAGGTTTCATATGCAGCAACAAATAATGAATACAAGAATGAAAAACAATTTGAAGATTTCAAAATTTTGATTCTCTTCCTGTTTATTATTTTGTATAATTATAGTATACTCTACCAGGCAGACATTTCAATAGATTTGGTTTTACGTCATTACTTATTTTTCTTTCTTTTGTTAAGTTGGTTGTTTCACTGATTAACTATTTTTTTTAATCTACCCTTATGCATCATGATATACTCAAAAGAATGGCTGTAAACTAATTTTTGCTGACAGAGTTACAGTTCCATTAAAAAAAATATATTTTTAGAGGGATACACCTGGAAGTGACACTACAGGTACTATCTATCTTTTCATAGATGTAAGTAGCTTTTTTTAAAACAGATTTATTGAGGAATATTTCATATTTTATAAAATTAATCACTTTAAAATGTATGATTCAGTGATTTTTAGAAACTTTACTGAGTGCTACAACCATCACCGTAAATCAGTTTTAGAACATTTCCATTCCCCGTAATAAGATCTCTCATGTTAATGTATAGGTACTATCTGTTTGTATTCCTCTCCCCAAGCAATCACTAATCTACTTTTGGTCTCTGTAAATCTTTATTTATGGACATTTCATTTAAGTGGACTCATACCATATGTTGTCTCTTATATCTGATTTCAATCACTTTACCTAAATGATTTTGAAGTTCATCAATCTTATAGCATGCATCAGTACTTTATATATTTTTATAGCCATATAACATTTCATCATAATGATATAACACAATTTATTTAGCCATTCATCAATATTCTAAAGGGGACAGATTATTGATTTGAGATCTTTCTTCATTTCTAATATAGATTTTTAAAGCATTTTAGAAAAACTAATCCTGCTTCAGCCATATGCCCTAAATGTTGATATGTTGTATTTTGTTCTCATTTAAATAAAAGCTTCTTATCTATCTGGGAAAAAATAAAAAAAAATAAAATAAATAAATAAAATAGACTTAGTTTGTCAAGTAATCACATTTGGAGAATAAAAGAACCACAAAGGCAAAGTGGTACATTCTATATTTTAAAATTATAATTCTTTACTACAGAAATTCATGTTGAACTTATAGATTGTATTTGTTTTGTCCCAAACTGAGTAAAAAAATATAATCTATATGAATAAAAAATGACATCTAATATAGTCAATGTCTATAAAACAATAAAAGGTAAGCTGATGATTCAGGAAGCAAAATCAAACCAGTTATATAATGTCTTTAGCATTTCCTACCTCAAATTGTTTGAGGAAACATTTCACTTTACAACTAGATGTATCAACAAAATAATAATACCATTAATATAGTGCTTTTTTTCTTAGGTATTTCTCAAAGATTATCTCACTTACTTCTCATAACAATTCATTGATGTAGGTTTCCCAGTACTAGAATCTTTCCACGGATATCAGAATATATTTAATTAGGAGAAAATACCATCCAATACCTTCTTCTTTATTCTCAAATTTTTAACTTTTTTCTCCATCAGTCCCTTTGATAGTCTAATTGCATTTTTCTTAGACATAATGATAACTGCCACATCTTCCCATCAACAATTTTACCAATATACCTATAGCAACAATAGCTAGCCTTTATTGAGGACTTACTCTGTGCCAAGCATTACTGTATACACTTACCTTTTCCAACCTATTTAATATTTACAAAAACTCTATGAGCTATGTGCTATTATTCCATCCACATTCTATTTTATTTGTTTTGAGATATAATTGACATCTAACATTGTGTAAGTTTGATATGTACAAGATAATTTGATATACATATATATTGTGAAATGATGACCACAATAGTTAATAGTTAACAGCACCTCATGTAGTTATAAAGACTTTTTTTTTTCTTTTTTAAAGTCTATTCTAATTAGCAACTTTCAAATATATATAACAATATTAACTATACCATGCTTTACCTTACATCCTCAGGAGTCATTTACCTTATAACTAGAAGTTTGTACGTTTTGACCATCTTCACCCATTTCCCTCAGTCTTCTTCTGGCAACCACCAATGTGATCTCTATTTCAATGAGCTTGGTTTTGTTTTGTTTTCTTTTTTGTCTTGTTTTGTTTTCTTTGGATACAACATATAATTTCCATTTTAGAGATAAGAAAATGAAAACATGAGCCCAAGGTTACAAAAAAAAGCAAAAAACAAAACAAAACAACAACAAAAACAAAAGCAAATGGCAAACACAGGGTATATATTCAGGAATTATGTCTCCAGACACTCACCCTAAACCCTATACTCTATGGCCTTGCTGCTGTTACAGAACTGTTCCCTAAGAGTGTACTCCCTTCTGCCTTGAATCACATCCCTCCTCACCTTCAGAAGGACTTTACTCATGCAATTATGTCCTTCCTCTAATAATTAGTTTCTTCCTCTCTGCCTGTGAACCAAACCCCATTATCATTCAAATATGCCTTATTATTAAAATGTAACAAACAAAGGAACAAACAAACAAAAAACTTCTCCACTTCCCTATTCTCATTCAATGGTAAGAGTTCTCTAAATACTTGTCTCTACTCCCTAACTCAACTTCTTGATCTTCATTTATTTTTAAAGATTTCATTTATTTATTTGATAGAGAGAGAGATCACAAGTAGGCAGAGAGGCAGGCAGAGAGAGAGAGGAGGAAGCAGGCTCCCTGCTGAGCAGAGAGGCCAATGTAGGGCTCGATTCCAGGACCCTGGGATCATGACCTGAGCTGAAGGAAGAGGCTTTAACCCACTGAGCCACCCAGGCGCCCCTTCATTTATTTTTCAAACCATGTTATTAAAATACTCTTCCAAATACCTACCTAAATTCTCTAACTCAACTTCTTTGTCTTGCAAAAGTTTTCACCAAAAACACCAAAGACATATTTTGTCCAAGTCACTGGTAAGATCTCTGATTTAATTTTATTGACCCATCAGTAGCACTTGGCATGGATGACAACATTCTCACTGAAGTATCATCTAAGTTTTTTTTTTTTTTTTTCATCTCATCAGACACTTTTTCTCAGTTTCCTTTTCTTGCCCATCCTCCTGGATAAGACTTTTATATGTTGGAATGTCTCAGATTTCTTCCTTACCCCTTCTTTCATCTGTACCCTCTCTCACTAAGCTTATCTAGAACCACAAGTTTAATTTTTTAAAGATTTTATTTATTTATTTTATTTATTTATTTGTTAGAGTGAGAGAGAGAGAGCACAAGCAGAGCACAAGAGTGGCAGGCAGAGGCAGAAGCAGGCTCCCCATGGAGCAGGGAGCCTGATGTGGGACTTGATCCCAAGACACTGGGATCATGACCTGAGCCAACGGCAGCCACTTAACAAACTGAGCCACCCAGTTGTCCCTAGAACCACAAGTTTAAATCTATATACTGATATGTTTCAAATTCACAGTTCCATCTTAGACTGTTATTTTGAACTTCAGAAATCACATAATATATACAACTCCCTATACCATATTGCCACTTGAAAATCTAATAGGCATGTCAACCATAACAGAACCCAAATAAAACTAGTTTCACTTCTAAATCTGTTTTCTACCAACCTTTCCCCTTCGGAATAAACACCCACTTGTTGAGACAAAAAACAAAATACAGATACTTCTTTCCTTCAAATTTCAGGTTTCATCCATCAGTAAATACTGTCATACCCCCAAAAATCTATCTCCAAAAATATTTCTGCTACTAAAATTTTTCAGATCTTTTCCCAATGGATTTGAAACCTTTAGTCCTGGGGTGCCTGGGTGGCTCAGTGGGTCAAGCCTCTGCCTTTGGCTCAGGTCATGATCTCAGGGTCCTGGGATTGAGGCCCACATTGGGCTTTCTGCTCAGTGGGGAGCCTGCATTCCTCCCCCCACCCCTGCCTGCCTCTCTGCCTACTTGTGATCTTTGTCTGTCAAATAAATAAATAAAATATTTTTTAAAAAGAAAGAAAGAAATCTCTAGTCAAAGTCACTATTCTCATATGGACTATTGCAATATTTCTGTAATTTGTTTCCCTGTTTCTACTAATGTCCCCCCTACAATATATCCTCTTTACATCCCCTAAGGTAATACAAAGCTTTTGAAAACATTAGTCTAATAATAGTTATTCACAGTTTATAACCTTCCAGTGTTTCTTCATCAAACTTAAAATAAAATTGACTGTTTATCATGGATTACAAGGGTCTTTTTTTTTCATTTTATAAACACATAATGTATTATTAGCCCCAGGGGTCCAGGTCTGTTAATCACCTGGTTTACACACTTCACAGCACTCACCATATCACATACCCTCCCCAATGTCCATAACCCCAAGGATTCTTTATTTTGTTGCTTCATCCTATTTATTGTCAGGTCTTTCCACCCTCTCCCTCCTTAATTTTACTTTTTTTCAGATGGGTTCTTCTTGCACAGTAAGCTTATTTCTGTTTCAGCGATTTTTTAAACATATATACTTCTCTTTCTCATCATTCAAGTCTCAAGTCAAATGCCACTTCCCCAGAAATGTTTTTCCCAACCACCCTGGCAAAACTGATCACCTCGTTACTCTCATTTAGAGTAAGATAGCTCTTCTTTTTATTATTATTTATGAGTACTAGACATCTTCTCATTTCTTTTCAGTTTATTATCTATCTGTCCCTTTGGAATGTAAGTTATTTGAGGATAGGGATCCAGTATATCTTGGATCCTTAACATCTAGAAAGTATCTGTACAATAATAGGCACTCAGTGAATAATTATTAGCAGACTCATTATGATACCCCTATATCTACAGATAGAAATTCAAAAACAGTAAATATGGAAAGTGGTTACATGAAGTCACTAAAAGTGGACCAGGAACACCATTAAGGGCCTTATCCCAACTTCAAGGCAGTCTATCTTGAAAAAAATACAAAATCAAATAGGTAATAAATAATGGCTAGAGAGACAGACACATCATTTTGTGATGAGTTTTTCTGGCCAATTTGATCATCTTTCTACTTTCAAAGCAATTTTGTATCCCTAGAAGTAAAAAAAAAAATGTTTGGTAGATGACATGAATTTAACTTTTTCAAAGTTCTTAATAAGTGTAAAGTAGATGTTTATAAGGCAAAGAATTTCACCAATAAATTTATATTATTTTATACAGATATAATATTATACTATCTCCTTTTTAAGCCACAATCTGGTAAAATTGGTTGTACATATTGTCAAAGCATAAGGCCTTCTTCCCTATTTATATGTTGTTCTTCAAATCTCCCTCTATTTATAAACACTAGTCACTGAATTCATACTCAATGCAGTATGACCTCATTTTATTCTGATTATATCTGCAAAGATTCTATTTCCAAACAAGGTCATATTACATGTACTGGAGGGAAGGACTCAGTATTCCTTTGGGGTGTGCACAACTGAACTAATAACACTTTGATTTGTATCTGTTACACTGACTTGAAATTTCTATTTATTATTATTATCATTATTATTATGTGTATGGTACTTTGAACTTCACATTTAATAAAGCATGAGTTTACATTTTATAAGTTTGGGCCTCTAATTTTGCTTTTCTTAAAAAGGGTATTTTGAGCCTCCAGATAATGTGTGTCAAAGATAGGAAATTCCAAAATTCCTATTTCTTTTTTTTTAAAGATTATTTTTATTTTTTATTTATCAGAGAGCGAGAGCGAGGGCGAGCACAGGCAGGCAGAGGCAGAGGAAGAAGCAGGCTTCCTACCGAGCAAGAAGCCCCAATGTGGGACTCGATCCCAGGACGCTGGGATCATGACCCGAGCCGAAGGCAGCCGCTCAACCAACTGAGCCACCCAGGTGCCCCCCAAAATTCCTATTTCTAATAGAAGTACACTATTTAGATAATTTTTATTTTGGATTTTTATTTATTCTTTTAAAGAGAGACAATAATCTAACTCAATTAAAAATATTTTGACAAATAAAGAATACTACAGACATAGAATATGAAATTTCAGGGGGAGGAGACTCATTTTCATTAAATTATTGCCTCTAAAGATTAACAGATATGGGGTGCCAGGTTGGCTCAGTGGGTTAAGCATCTGCTTTCAGCTCAGTTCATGATCTCAGAGTCCTGGGATCAAACTCCACATCAGACTCTGCTCAGTGGAGAGCCTGCTTCCCCCTCATCCCCTGCCTGCCTCTCTGCCTGCTTGTGATCTCTCTCTGTCAAATAAATAAAATGAAAAATTTGGGAAAAAAAAGATTGACAGACACAGCTGCCCCTGATTAGTTCCATTTTGAATGCCACTGTGTACTGAGACAAACATCAGGGTATTTTCCTCTACTAATAAAATTAAGTTAATATCATTATAATAAAGAGTCTTGAAGCAATACACTGTGTTGTCACTCTATTGCTGGGAGTAGTTTTTTGTTTGTTTGTTTGTTTGTTTGTTTGTTTTTGTTTTCTGGGACTAGTTCTAAGCCAATATCTTTTAACCCTTATTTGTCCTTATTTTAAGGAAATCATTAGGTCATGTAAACAAAAGTATAATTTACCGTATCCTCTTATCTTTCTCATTTAGTGTTCCATAGTGGACTAGCAAAGTGAAATCTGTATAACTAAGATTTTTTTAATGACCAAAAATAAATAATAGGAATAATAGTAGGTCACTCTGTGTAATACCTTGAAATTATATAAAGGAAAAAATGACTATAGGATTGCTTATTATGTGAACTATGAGTTGAGGATATATGTTTGCAATCCATTTAATGAAGCTCTACTAAAAACCAAAAGCCTGTAAAACTGAAACAAAAACTCCCCTCTGCTATATCAAATGTCTTTTCATCATTCCAACGTTATAAGACCATTTCCCTCCTTAAATCTCTGAGAAAAGCAAATCCATTTATGCTATTCATAATACTTATGAGCAAGCTGTGTTTTTTTTTTCAAAGATTTTATTTATTTCTTTGTTAGAGAGAGAAAGAGCAAGCAAAGGCAGACAGAGTGGCAGGCAGAGGCAGAGGGAGAAGCAGGCTCCCTGCCAAGCAAGGAGTCCGATGTGGGACTCGATCCCAGGATGCTGGGATCATGACCTGAGCCAAAGGCAGCCACTTAACCAACTGAGCCACCCAGGCATCCCCAAGCTGTGGTTTTTAATAAAACATGTCAGTTGTGCATATAATAAGCAGACATAACCAACTTTGCCCTCCTAGAATAGTTGTTTGCATTTATGAATGGTCCCAACCAGGTAAATATATTTACAATTGTATCTTTATCAATCCTAATCAGAAGGTCTTATTTCATTTATTATATGGAGGTCTGAGTTTTAAGATCTAAACCAAAGTAAATTTTTAAAAACCAGTTTAATGCAAATTTAAGATTCTGGGGCATACATAACAAATCTTTATCATTGCCAAGATTAAAATTTCTTTTGGAAATCACAGAATTCAGGGCTGGAAGGGACCGTTGGAAACAGTTAATGGTAGAGCTACGGTGAGACCCTAGTTCTCTTATTTCCCATTTTAGTGTTTCCTTTACTGCTGAACTAAAACTCCACATGCCCGATAAATCATGCCCGATGATTTATTTGCAACATCAGAATCTCAAAGAAATCTAATTTGATTCAATTAGCTGCAACAGATATTTTAAATCTCCAATTATACAAAAATACCTAAATGGCATCATTTCAAAAAGAATAACTCACTCCAAATCCCATCAAACATAATTCATTATTTTGTGCCAACTAAAAAAATTCCCTTCTTAACTATACCTTTGATCAATCTTTCATTCTGACTAATTAGCATCTTTTCCCTGAGATCCTTTCCAGAAAATAAGTATGATGTTTTTCCAATCTGCTAATTTAATAGAAAGACTTCTCTATTTTGACATGTGTGTTTGGTTGTGGAATGCTTAAAATAAACAGCTTTTGATATAGATTAAAACCCTTAGATTCAATTTAATTATTAATCTCAGCAACCATATACTACTTTGCATACCACAGAAAAATAAAGATAATCTTTTAATCATTTATTTTTCTAGTAGTAAAGCACCAGCTCTATTACCTTTATATATCAACATTTCTGTTAAATATATTTTCAGCTTGCTTTGCTTTCCTTGTCAAAAGAAAAAAAAAATAAAGTCATCTGTTAAATTTTCAGCCTCAGTTTTCTCTTACTGATCATTCTGAGCAGGAACAAAGTTACTCTGCTCCTTGCAAATAAGATTTTCCCCTGAGAGAGTGGAGGTTAATATTGCAAAGGAGTTGGGGGAACCCTAACTTTGTCTCATCATTGAATACAACTAGATTATTATCAAATCATTCTGAACATCTGAGAGATCAAATGGTGATCTGAGAAAATAAATGCTGCAAGTCTACAAGTAGAAAAGTGACTACCATTTGGATGGTAGGAGGTGCAGAGATTTCAATCTGTTGTGATATAGCTAGGATACAGTAAATGAGAGGCATTCTGCTTAAGGAGGCAACTGCAAAGCATTACAGGTAGTGGAGTGCAAAATTGGAACTTTTAAAAGTCTGCTGCAGTGGGGGATGTGCCTGGTTTAAAGGTGCTCAAGTGGTGAAGTGGGGCAGAATCCCAGGTATGACAACATAGTCTAAGGTTATCCAGGATCACAAGAATAATGGGTGGTGGAAGAGTGTGGCAGAGTTCCAAGACATAGGAGCAGGGGAGCTGGCTGAGAACAGTGAGTCTAGATGCCAGTTTTCTGCTCTGTGTTTCCTAAACTGGAAACTGCTGCATAGTCATGCAAAAGGCAGAATTGTGGTGAGGCACCTGCCTCTCCCACAGGAGGAAGAGTGTGAGTCCACACCACTCCAGGAGTCCCTAAAATTTGGAGTTTTGAAACACAGTCATACGCTTCAGATAAAAATGTTCAGTCACATGCTGGGTGAACACAGAGTTCTGATGGAAACTGGGGAGAGAGAGTGATTGCTTGCTTTACTGAGAGGGCTCACTGGAGAGTGAGAGGCACACATTTTCAACTCCAGGGCTAAAGAGAAGGGCAAAGCCATATTCATCCCACCCATCAGTGTTAAAAGCATTTAGGAAGTAAAACAGTGCCATGTAGTAGAGTCTGGAGCCACTTATATTGAGCCCTGCCTCAGACCAACAGAGGCACATTGCTACTAGGACAAGTCTACTTGAGAATCAGAGCAACAGGCCCTTCTCCCAGAATACCAGCACAAATAACTCATTCTCACCAAGTTTACTGATTATAGAGGGCTGCAAACCTTCAGCTCTCAAGGAAAATAGTATATAGCATTATTTGAATTTTTATTCTTTGGTATTTTAGTATTATTTATTCAACTATTTTCTTATTTTTCAATTCTTTTTTTTTTAATTTTTATATATGTTATGTATATTTTAACTCTGTGATTCCTTTTATTATATTTAACTTTAGATAGATAGATATGTTTTTCTTTCTTTCTTATTTTGAGACCTAGTTTATTTAGCAAGCAGAACAAAACACCCCAGGGTCTATGTATTTTTGTTGTTGTTGTTGTCATTGCTATTGCAGTTTTGCCTTTCCCGCTTTCTTCTTTTCTTTTCAGGACAAAATGACAAGATGGAGACATTCACCTCAAAGGAAAGAGCAGGAGACAGTACTCATTGCCAGGGATTTAATCAGTATGGATATAAGTAAAATATCTGAACTAGAAATTAAAACAATGATTATAAAGACACTACCTTACTGTAGAGATAAAAGGAATAAAATCTAGTCAGGCTGAAATTACAGATGCCATTATTGAGATACAGTCCAAAGTAGAGGCCATAAAAATGAGGATGGATGAAACATAACAATGAGTTGGTGATATAGAAGATAAAATTATGAAAAATAAGGAAGCTGAAAAGAAGAGGGAGAGAAAACTATTAAATCACAAATGTAGATCTAGGGAATTCAGCAATTCCATAAAATGAAATACTATCCATGTTATAGGAGTCCCAGAAGATAAGGAGCAGGAAAAAGGGGCAGAAGGTTTATTTGAACAAATCATAGCTGAGAACTTCCATAATCTGAGGAATGGAACAGCATTAAAGTTCAGGAAGCACAGAGAACCCCCATCAAAATCAATAAAAATAGGTCAACACATTGTGACATATGGTGAAGCTTGCAAATTACAGTGATAAAGAGAAAATCATGAAAGAGGCTCAGGACAAGAAGTTCACCCTGGAAAACAATGTGGAGTTTCCTCAAGAAGTTAAAAATAGAAATACCTATGACCCAGCAAAATTGAACTATGAAGCACTTATCCAAAGGCCCAAAAATAGTTATTTGAAGGGGCACATGCACCCAAATTTTATATCAACAATGTCCACAATCACCAAAATATGGAAAGAGCCCAGATGTCCATCCACAGATGAATGGATGAAGAAGTGATACACATACACACACACACACACACACACACACACACACACACAATGGAATATTACTCAGCCATTTGCAGCAATGTGGACAGAACTAGAGAGTATTATGCTAAGTGAAATAAGTCAGTTAGAGAAAGAAAAGAAAAATACCATATGATTTCACTCATATCTGGAATTTAAGAAACAAAACAGATGCACATAGGGAAAGGGAAAAAAATAAAAATTAGATAAAAGCAGGGAGGCAAACCATAAGAGACTCTCTTAACTGTAGGAAACAAATAGGGTTGCTTGAGGGGAAATGGGGGGATGGAATAATTGGATGATGGGCATTAAGGAAGATAGTTTATGTAATGAGCATGGTGTTATATGCAACTGATGAATCACTAAATTCTACCCCTGAAACTAATAATACAATATATGTTAACTAAATTAAATTTAAGGGTGCCTAGTCTCAATCTGTTAAATATCAGCTCAGGTCATGATCCTAGAGTCCCAGGATCAAGCCCTACACTGGGATCCCCACCCAGTGAGGAAGGAGTCTGCTTCTCCCTCTGCCCCTCACCCTGCCCTTGTGTTCTCTCTCTCTCAAATAAATAAATAAAATCTTTTAAAAAAACTGAATTTTTAAAAAAATATTTTCCTCTGAGATCGTAGAATGGAATTCAGCTTCTGCACTAGTTTATTTTTATTTTTATTTTTTCTTGAAGACAATAGGTCAGAATATAGCTTAATCATCATATGTTTTAATTATATAAATTATTTTTCTATCACTTTGGAAAAATTTCTCAATAGTGACTATTACAATTATTTTAGCATTAATCTTATCAATATGTGAAAAATATTTTCTGTGAAATTTGAGGTATTTAAATTATGAAAATAAAATTTTATTTAAAGTATTGTCTCCATTGTCAATGAGGAAGAATGCTACAACAGAGTTCTCTTTTGCATCAGAATTAACCAAAATTACCAATGCAGAAATTATATTGTAATCACTTTGTGTACTTATTAAAAAGTCCACAATTCATCACAAGTAATTGTTCCTAAGCTTTTTCTAGAAGTAACACATGTGTTATATTACATGCTGATTTGAATGCTATAACTCTGAGATCTCAAATAATAGTTGCTTAAACTAGAGAGGTTTATTTTTCTTTCACATCAAAATTGGGTAGACATCTTTAAAAATATCAGGGATCCAGTTCTTTCTAGCATACTGATCTGATGTCAACAACATATAACTGTCATCTCCTTGTCTAATACAATTTTATATTTTCTGCTATCATTTTCATATTCCAGCCTAAAGGAAAGATGTAATGACATAAGGGAAAGAACAACCCTTTCTTTGAAATGAATGGCTTGGATATAGAGTACATTACCTCTTTTCACATTGATTGGCCAAAACTTAGTCACATGGTTTGCCTTACATATTAGAAGAGAGCCTGTGAAGTATACTCTCTGACTAGGTGGTCATGTACCCAACATGAATTTTATTCCTGTATATAAAATGGAGAATGAATTTTGGGGAACAATTAGCAGTTTCTATTGCCGTACATGTCATGGGAATGAAAAATAATAGTAACTCAGTAATTCCTTTTATTTATGTAGATTTTTTTTCTGTAGCATGCTTTCAATTATTTTACTTTACCCCCACTTCAAGTCAATTCTTAATGATCTACACTAGAACCTAAGAGGAGAGGAAAATCACAAATGACTAAGTGGCAAATAATACAAACATAATTAATTTTATTTTGATTTGAATGTTCTGGTTCTTTGATGACTAAATAATAAAGGTCAGCAATATTGAATTACCATTAAACCTTAAATATGATAGAACATTTCACAACTGCAGATATGCTTATGCTGCTCTTTCTTCTCATAATGTTTTGCTTTCTTGCTTGCCTTGCCAAACATTCAGCCAACTTCTAAGATTCATCTTAAGTGATACCTCTACATCATCGGGGGAAAAAAAAATCTCCCACTTACAGGTAGATTTAACTAAACCATCTTTGTGTTCTCAATAAAACATAATTTTATTGTGTTTACAGGTTTATATATCAGTCTCCCAAGATGAAGGAAAATTTTAAAGTTAAAAATGAATCTTGGTTCATCAATACCACAAATTTTGCACAGAAACTTGCATATTATACCTATGCAATGATGTTTATAGATTTTAATTAAACATTTATAAAATAATAAATTATATTATTAAAGATATAATTCATAGAGTCCTGAAAAGCATGGGATAAAAACCATCACCTATCTCTTTTCATTTATTCATAACATTTCACATAGTAAAAGGACTACCTAATGAAATTCAGTCCATGTTAAGGAACTTCAATGAAAAACAAGCATGGTTTCATGTGAGAATTCATACAGATTATCTCAATAGAGCCAGTGTTAGGTATTGGTAAAAGATGCAGATATACAAGTCATGTCAAAATGAAAATGAAGTTCAAGATATGGATATTTGCTATCATTATTAGAAATTTATATGAATGTTCTGGCTAATTCAATAATAAATTAAACATAAATATGAGTTATAAGTGTCAGAATACAGAGACACAGAATTCTCAGTATTTACATATTATTATATGCCTAAATATACAAGAGCATTAATTTGTAAATCAATAGATGTAACACAAGTGTTCGACAAAATAGTAAGCAAAGAAAATATATAAAAATAAATGAACTTTCTTGACATTAGAAATAACTTATAAGACATAAAGTAAAAGGGACATATTTAAGCAATCAAAACTACCAGCTATCTAATATAGAATATTCTCTAGAATAGATCACATACTAGGTTACAACTTAGGCCTCAGCAAGTACAAAAAGAATTAGATCATACCATACATCTTTTCTGAGCACAACATTATGAAACTTCACAAGAAAAAAAATTGGAAAGACCACAAATACATGTGGGTTGAACAACATGCTGCCAAACAATGAAAGGGTCAACAAGAAAATCAAAGAAGAAATAAAAAATACATGGAAATAAGTGAAAATGAAAACACAATGATCAAAAACCTTTTGGACGCACCAAAGCAATCCTATTAAGGAAGTATATAGCAATACAGACCTACCTTATGAAACAAGAAAAGTCTCAAATAAACAAATTAACCTTAAACCTAAAGGAGCTGGAAAAAGAAAAAAAAAAAAAACAGCAAAAGAAGTCAAAAGCCAGAGTAAGGATGTATATAAAAAGAAGCACAAATAAATGATACAGAAGCTTAAAAAAAAATCAATGAAACCAGGACATGTTTCTTTGAAAAAAAAATGTTTAAATATTTTATTTATTTATTTGACAGACAGAGATCACAAGTAGGCAGAGAGGCAGGCAGAGAGAGACAGGGAAGCAGGATCCCTGCTGAGCAGAGAGCCCGATGTGGGGCTTGATCCCAGGAACCTGGGATCATGACCTGAGCTGAAGGCAGAGGCTTTAACCCACTGAGCCACCCAGGCACCCCCAAAAATAATAAAATTGATTAGCCTCTAGCCAGACTTATCAAAGAGATAAAAGACTCAAATAAATAAAACCACAAATGAGAGAGGAGAAATAAACAACACCAAAGAAATACAATTATAAGAGAATATTATGATAAAATATATGGCCACAGGGATACCTAGGTGGCTCAGTGGGTTAATGCCTCTGCCTTCGGCTTGGGTCATGATCTCAGGGTCTTGGGATTGAGCCCTAAATTGGGCTCTCTGCTGAGCAGGGAGCCTGCTTCCTCTTCTCTCTCTCTGCCTGCCTCTCTGCCTACTTGTGATCTCTGTCTGTCGAATAAATAAATAAAATATATTGCCACAAGTTGGACAACCTGGAAGAAATGGATAAATTCCAAAAAACATGTAAACTACCAAAACTGAAACAGGAAATAGAAAATGTAAACAAAAGGATAACCAGCAAAGAAATTGAATCAGTAATCAAAAATCTCCCAAAAAACAATAGTCCATGGCCAAAGGGCTTCACAGGCAAATTCTACCAAACACTGAAAGAAGAGTTGATACCTGTTCTTCTTGAACTATTCTAAATAAATAAATAAATAAATGTAAGGAAAAATTTGAAACTCATTCTATGAGGCCAGTTATCCTGATACCCAAACCAGAAAGAGACTCCACTGAGAAGAACTATAGGCCAATATCCTTGATGAACATGGATGCAAATATTCTCAAATACAAGCAAATCAAATCCAATGACACATTAAAAAAATCATTCTCCACAATTAAGTGGGATCCCTACCTGTTTGAAAGGGGGGGATGTTCAATGTTCACAAATTAATCAACATCATATACCACATTAATTGAAGGAAAGATTAGAAAATATGAGTCTCTCAATAGATGCAGAAAAAGCATTTAACAAAGTACAACATCCATTCATGATAACTTTCAACAAAGTACAGTTAGAGGGAATATGCCTCAACATAAAAAGTCTATACACAAAAATTCCACAGTTAATATCTTCAATGGGGAAAAACTGAGAGGTTTTCCTGTATGGTCAGGAATGAGAATGGAATATTCATCCACACTTACCACTGTTATTTAACACAGTACTGGAATTCTTAACCACAGCAGACAACACAAAGAAAAAAATAGAAGTATCCAAATTGGCAAGGAAGAAGTCAAACTCTCACTATTTGCAAATAGCATGACTCTCTATATGGAAAACCCAAAAGAATCCACCAAATTTTGGTAGAACTGCTATGTGAATTCAGGAAAGTCACAGGATACAAAATCATTGTATAGAATCCTGTATTTCTATACAGCAATAATGAAGCAGGAGAAAGAGAAATCAAGGAATCGATTCCAGTTACAACTGCACCAAAAACCATATGATACCTAGAAATAAGCCTAACTAGAGGTAAAAAATCTGCACTCTGAAACAATAAAACACATATGAAAAAAATTGAAGATGACACAAAGAAATGGGAAAACATTCCATGCTCATGGATTGGAAGAACTAATATTGTTAAAATGTCTATACTACCCAAAGCAACCTGCATATTTGATGAAGTCCATATTAAAATACCAAGAGCATTTTTCACAGAGATAGAAAAAACAATTCTAAAAATTGTATATAACAACAAAAGACCCCAAATAGCCAAAGCAACCTGAAAAAAGAAAGGCAAAACTGGAGGAAACACAGTTCTGGACTTCAAGTTATATTACAAAGCTGTAGTGGTCCAGGCAGTATAGTACTAAAACAAAAACAGGCATACAGATCAAAGGAACAGAATAGAAAAGCCAGAAATGAACCCACAACTATATAGTCAGCTAATTTTTGACAAAGCAAGAATATCCAATGGAAAAAAATCTCTTCACTAAATGGTGTTGGGATGAGTTAACAGCTACATGCAAAAGAATGAAACTTACACCACACAAAAAAAATAAATTCCAATTGGATTAAAGACCTAAATGTGAGACAGGAAACCATCAAAATCCTAGAGAAGGACACAGGCAGTAACCGTTTTGACATCATCTGTAACAACTTCTTACTTGATATGTCTCCTGAAGCAAAAGTAACAAAACCAAAATATAAACTATTTGGACTTTATCAAGATAATTCTGCATGGCAAAGGAAACAATCAGCAAAACTAAAAGGCAACCTAGGGAATGAAAGAAGATATTTGTAAGTGACATCCCTGATTAAGGGCTAGTATCCAAAAATATATAAAGAACTTATAAAACTCAACACCCCAGTAACAAATAATTTGGTTAAGAAATGAGCAAAAGATATGATAGACTTTTTTCCTAAGAAGACATACAGATGATTAACAGACACATGAAAAGATGCTCAACATCACTCATCTTCAGGGAAATAAGAATCAAACTACAATGAGATAACAGCTCACACCTGTCAGAATGTCTAAAATTAACAATACAGGAAACAACAGGTGTTGGCAAAGATGTGGAGAAAGGGGAACCCTCTTCCACTGTTGGCGGGAATGCAAACTGGAGCAGCAACTCTAGAAAACAGTATGGAGGTTCCTCAAAAACTGAAAAATAGAACTGCCCTACGATCCAGCAATTTCACTATTGGGTACACACCCAAAGGATACAAAAATATTATTTGAAGGGATAAATGCACCCCAATGTTTATGGCAACATTATCAACAATAACAAAATATCGAAAGGATCCAGATTTACTGGGATTGAGGAATGGAAAAAGAAGATTTGGTATATATTTACAATGGAATATCACTCAACCATAGAAATGAATGAAATCTTGCCATTTATAAAGATGTATTATGCTAAGTGAAGTAAGTCACTCAGAGAAAGACAAATGTCATAAGATTTCACTCATGTGCTGAATTTAAGAAACAAAACAGATGAACATAGAGTGATAAAAAAGAGAGATACAAACCATAAAACAGTCTCTTAACTATAGAGAACAAACTGAGGGAGGGGAGTGGGGAGGGAGATAGTTTAAATGTGTATGGGTATTAAGGAGGGTATTGTGATGAACACTGGGTATTGTATGTACATGATGAACCACTAAATTCTACACCTAAAACTAACATCATTCTGTTTGTTAACTAACTGGAATTAAAATAAAAACTTGAAAAAAAAACACCTCTGATTATTAATTCAAAAAGTATACTTTAGTTGTTTTTTTGTTTTTGTTTAATAGGTGCTGTGATACAGTGACAGGCACTGGAAATGCACAAATGAACAATGTGGTAAAAGTCTTCTGCTCTCATGGGACTTACAGCTTATCGCTAAGGAAGGGCTCAGCATGAGAAGCGAGCCTACAAAAAGCAGGGTCTAGATTTGATAGAATATTAATTGGGGATCAGGGTTCTCACATCCTCTTGGTCTTTCAAGTTTTTATCTTCCTGGCCCTTACCTAATTCCATATATAGAGAGACATTTTGTGTTTGTACAAAGATACCTATCTGTACCTATATATCTATAGAGATATATAGATAGATATACATACATATTTATCTATATCTATATCAATATCTATCTATATATATATATATATATATCAGATATCTATATCTGAATATAGATCCAGATATCTAGATCTCTATTTATATAGATATATAGATAGATATACACACAGAGATATATATGGACATAGAGAGGCAAGCTGAAAGAGAGGGTGGGTGGGGGAAGCAAGCTCCCTGCTGAGCAGAAAGCCTCATGCCAGGCTGGATCCCAGGACCCTGAGATCATGACCTGAGCCTAAGGCATAGGTTTAACCCACTGAGCCACTCAGGTGCCCCTAAACAGCTTTAGTTAAAATTGCTTTTTGCTTGGGCCTCTCTGACAGCAATTTTAGCTTTTAGAAGCTGTTCTTTGATGCCAGTTTACATATCAGTGCCATGACATTGTTGAGACTAAGTAAACATCCTGTCTGCTCAAAGATTAGTTTAAATGATCTGAGAATAATTATCAACATATTACTAGAAGCCACTTTGAGGAGGCAGAATTAATAGTAGCAAAAGACTAGTTATCCATAGATATTAATTTTAATGTACAATAAACATTCCTTAAGAGAAGAAAAAAACACTTAAAATTGGAGGAGATTGGAAAGAGAGAGAAAGAGAGAAACCAAATGGCTTTTAAAAAAGAGTTTAGTTAAAAACAGATTGATTCTTTCTTAATATATAGCAGCATAAACCATCTCTTCTTGTTTTCAGTAGATTTGTTTCCTTTATGATATCAATAGATACTTAAGGCCATGTTCCAAGAGATAGTCTTAAACCATAGAAATAGATGTCATGACATAAGGATGATTTTCTTGGGACCTACTTACATATTGTAGATGTGCAAAAAGGAAGGTGTAAATTTCTAGCACTAAAAGCTGAAATCACTGATATTTTATTAAAATTGTTTAACATCTAATTATAAAAAGGTGTAAATTGATAAGGGATCAGCTTCCTCAACCACCAAAGAAAATTGTGATTTTCCTTCCTGCTAAATTTTGGTTGACAAGATTTTTTTAAAAGATTTTTTTATTTACTTGATAGACAGAGATCACAAGTAGGTAGAGAGGCAGAGAGAGAGAGGAGGAAGCAGGCTGTCCGCAGAGCAGAGAGCCCAATGTGGGGCTCGATCCCAGGACCCTGGGATCATGACCCGAGCTGAAGGCAGCGGCTTTAACCCACTGAGCCACCCAGGCACCCGGTTGACAAGATTTTAATGAAACTTCATCCAGTCACTGAATAAAATTATTTCAACATTATTTCTAAGACTTGTTATACCATAGGAGTTGTTCAGTCTGTTGAGTTGACACTCAAAAGTTTGACACTCTTGACTCTGGCCCATGTCATGATCTCCCAGTCAGGAGACTGAGTCCCACATTGGGCTCTGTGCTCAGTGGGGAATCTGCTTCCTCTCTTCATCTCATCTGCCCCTCCACCTGGCTCTCTATCTCTCTGAAATAAACAAATAAGTCTTTCTTTTAAAGGAGACTTGATGACTTATTATATCATAAACACACATCATGTGGCTGATAGTGTTTATCACACTTCCATGAGTACATATATGTTATATATGTGATATATGATAGTTCACATTCACATAATCTCACATAATCTCTTGGGATGTTCTAACTTTTTATTTAGTTCTACTCAGCTTGGAACAAGTCTATTTTAATTGGTTTTATAGACACAAAATATCAGAATACTACATCATATAACAATGAAATATTTTCTTGCTGACAAAAACAATCAGAAAATAACCAAGTTTCACTGAAAGGGAAGTAATTTGTTTATTATTAGTATTTTCAAAGTCATAATAGCTGTCATTAAATTTCTTTTGGAACAAAATAATTATTTACATGTTGAATAGTGCTTTACAGCATACAGAACCTACTGTATCTATTTTCTCATTTAGGCTTATGAACAATTATGTGAAGTAGACTGTATTACCAGTATTACACAAATAAAGTGAAGTTCAGAGAAAATAGATAACTTTTCCCACATCACTTGATAATAAGTGACAAAGCTACTGAACAGGGCTTAGATTTTCTAACTCAAGGTTAATGTTTGTTTTTTTTCCCACTACACTGTAATCATGGACTGGAAAAA
This sequence comes from Taxidea taxus jeffersonii, assembly GCA_003697995.1. Lineage (NCBI taxonomy): Eukaryota > Metazoa > Chordata > Mammalia > Carnivora > Mustelidae > Taxidea > Taxidea taxus. Next base: position 103,304 of record ML100238.1, read on the forward strand.
ATGCCTCATAAGGGTTATTTTCTTTTTCCAATAGTTTAGCTCCATCAGTGAATTTTACTCTAAAAGTTCAGATGTAATGAGTGCTACCTTATATGTTCCATAATGTATAAGAAATTGATTTCAGAAACTGTTTATGACAAATTTTTAAATAATTCTACATAGCAGAAAAGTTCAGAATAGTTAGATGTATTGCCCTCGAACTCAAAGAAAACCATTTGCCTATGTCAAAGCACAACATTGCTGCCATTATCTACTTGCTATGTACCATATCAAGGCTGTTTTTTTTTTTCTAAAAGTCTCAGGGAAAACACAACTAATGGTACCTTGAAATTGGAAGCTAAAACTACAACTGTCTTATTCATAACGTTGCCAGTTCTAGGAAATAAAAATACAAGGTACTCACTTATATTTCAATTTCATATGAATAGGGGATAATTTTTAATACAGGTGTGCCCTAAATAGTACATGGGTCACACTTATACTAAAAAATTTACTCATTTAACTGAAATTCAAATTTAACTATGTATCTATATTTTATCTAGCAATCCTACTGAATTCATTGATCACCATTTCACATAGACTGGATATAGCAAATTGTTCTCTTTCCTTTTATGGGTGTCTCCAGAAGCATGGCCTTCATGTGAGCCATCTTTCTAGTCCAGATGTGTTATGATTAGAGTTTTAATAGTCACATTATTGGTTGTAGAAACCTAGTAGTCTCTAGATAACAGGAAAAATACAGGAAGGGTGTACTAGAATAAGCAGATTTCAATCTGTATTGATTTGGGTCTTACTTCCTATTTGAATTTTTCCAAGTGATAATTATGTGAACATGCAAAAGAAATTTAATTTATCTGAGTCTCAGTTGCTTCTTCTAAAAATGAGAATTAAAATTACTGTAGCTAATAAAATAGTACGATTATTATGTGCAACTATGATTATAAACTGCTTAGCAACATGTTTCTCACCAGCAGACACCCAAAATGCTAAAGAAAAACCAAAACAGTTTCGGAGTCAAGATGGCGGAGAAGTAGCAGGCTGAGACGACATCAGGCAGCAGGAGATAGGCTGAATAGCCTATCAAAACCATTCCGAACACCTACGAATACAACAGGAGATTGAAAACAAAAACAAAAACAAAACAACAAAAAAAAACAGCAACAATTCTACAAACAGAAAATCAACCACTTTCTAAAAGGTAGGACCTGCGGAGAAGTGAATCCAACGCGACAGGAAGATAGACCCCAGGGGGAGGGGCTGGCTCCCGGCAAGCGGCGGAACAAAAGAGCACAAAATCAGGACTTTTAAAAGTCTGCTCCATGGAGAGACATCGCTCCAGAGGCTAAACTGGGGTGAACACCTCACAGGGACAGCGTGGACTCAGGTCCCGTGGGGTCACAGAAGGATCAGGGGTTTCTGAGTGTCGCAGAGCTCACAGGTATTAGAGTGGGGAAGCCAGCTGCGGAGACAGAGCCGAGGAGTGAACTCTCAACTCGGGGTACCTAGAGCCGTAATCTGTGACATAGGCCAGTGCTCTGTGCGAGGGGTCCCCACAAGATCCGGGGAGACTCCGACCTGGGAGAGCTCAGGGATCTATGGGGTTCAGAGACTCCAGGTGGGACTCTGCCAGAGACAGAGATGCTTGGTCACAGGCTGGGGGACCTTGGAGCATAGCCAGAAGCCAGTGAGACGGGACTGATTAAGCACGATTTTCTACAAGCGCGGCCGGAGACTGGGGAGACAGGAGTGATTAAGCCCTTTTCTCTGAAGGTGCACTGAAGACTGGGGCCCCTAGCTCTCGGCTCATCCAAGCCAGAGATTGGGAGGCCGCCATTTTCATTCCCATCCTCTGGAACTCTACGGAAAGCGTTCAGGGAACAAAATCTCCCGAAAGTGAAACTGAGAGGATTACTTAGCTCAGCCCCTGGTAAGGGCGGTGCAATTCCACCTGGGGCAGAGACACATGAAAATCACTACAACAGGCCGCTCCTCCAGAAGATCCAGCCAAGACCAAGTTCACTTAACAAGGAGAACAGCAGATTCTTATCCGGACAAAATGAAAAGGCGGAAAAACTCACCACAAAAAAAGGAACAGGAGGCAGGAACGAAGGCCAGGGACCTAATCAAAACAGACGTTGGTAATATGTCAGACCTGGAATTCAGGATGACTATTCTCAAGGTTCTAGCTGGGCTCGAAAAAGGCATGGAAGATATTAGAGAAACGCTGTCAGGAGAAATAAAAGCCCTTTCTGGAGAAATAAAAGAACCAAAATCTAATCAAGTTGGAAAAAAAAAAAAAAAGCTATTGATGAGGTACAATGAAAAATGGAGGCTCTTACTGCTAGGATAAATGAGGCAGAAGAAAGAATTAGTGATATAGAAGACCAAATGACAGAGAATAAAGAAACTGAGCAAAAGAGAGACAACTACTGGACCATGAGGGGAGAATTCGAGAGATAAGTGATACCATAAGACGAAACAACATTAGAATAATTGGGATTCCAGAAGAAGAAGAAAGAGAAAGAGGGGCAGAAGGTATACTGGGGAGGATTATTGCAGAGAATTTCCCTAAAATAGCAAGAGGAACAAGCATCAAAATCCAGGAGGTGCAGAGAATACCCCTCAAAATCAAGAGGAATCAGTCCACACCCCGCCATCTAATAGTAAAATTTACAAGTCTTAGCGACAGAGAGAAAATCCTGAAAGCAGCACAGGACAAGAAGTCTGTAACGTACAATGGTAAAAATATTAGATTGGCAGCAGACTTATCCACAGAGACCTGGCAGGCCAGAAAGAACTGGCATGACATATTCAGAGCACTAAACGAGAAAAACATGCAGCCAAGAATACTTTATCCAGCTAGGTTATCATTGAAAATAGAAGGAGAGATTAAAAGCTTCCAGGACAATCAAAAACTGAAAGAATTTGTAAACACCAAACCAGCTCTACAGGAAATATTGAAAGGGGTCATCTAAGCAAAGAGAGACCCTAAAAGTATTATCAGAAAGGAACAGAGACAATATACAGTAACAATCACCTTACAGGCAATACAATGGCACGAAATTCATATATCTCAATAGTTACCCTGAACGTAAATGGGCTAAATGCCCCAATCAAAAGACACAGGGTTTCAGAATGGATAAAAAAACAAAACCCATTAATATGCTGCCTACAAGAAACTCATTTTAGACCTGAAGACACCTCCAGATTGAAAGTGAGGGGGTGGAAAACAATTTACCATGCTAATGGACATCAGAAGAAAGCTGGGGTGGCAATCCTTATATCAGATCAATTAGATTTTAAGCCAAAGACTATAATAAGAGATGAGGAAGGACACTATATCATACTCAAAGGGTCTGTCCAACAAGAAGATCTAACAATTTTAAATATCTATGACCCTAACATGGGAGCAGCCAACTACATGAACCAATTAATAACAAAATCAAAGAAACATATGGACAATAATACAACAATAGTAGGGGACTTTAACACTCCCCTCACTGAAATGGACAGACCATCCCAGAAAAAGATCAACAAGGAAATAAAGGTCTTAAATGACACACTGGACCAGATGGACATCACAGATATATTCAGAACATTCCATCCCAAAGCAACAGAATACACATTCTTCTCTAGTGCCCTTGGAACATTCTCCAGAATAGATCACATCCTGGGTCATAAATCAGGTCTCAACAGGTATCAAAAGATTGGGATCATTCCCTGCATATTTTCAGAACACAATGCTCTGAAGCTAGAACTCAATCACAAGAGGAAATTTGGAAAGAGCACAAATACATGGAGACTCAACAGCATCCTTCTAAAGAATGAATGGGTCAACCAGGAAATTAAAGAATAATTGAAAAAATTCATGGAAACAAATGATAATGAAAACACAAGGGTCCAAAATCTGTGGGACACAGCAAAGGCAGTCCTGAGAGGAAAATATATAGTGATACAAGCCTATCTCAAGAAACAGGAAAGGTCAAATACACAACCTAATCCTACACCTAAAGGAGCTCGAGATAGAACAACAAAGAAAGCCTAAACCCAGCAGGAGAAGAGAAATAATAAAGATCAAAGCAGAAATCAATGAAATAGAAACCAAAAAAACAATAGAACAAATCAATGAAACTAGGAGCTGGTTCTTTGAAAGAATTAATAAGATTGATAAACCCCTGGCCAGACTTATCCAAAAGAAAAGAGAAAGCACCCAAATAAATAAAATCATGAATGAAATAGGAGAGAGCTCAACCAACACCAAAGAAATACAAACAATCATAAGAACATATTATGAGAAACTCTATGCCAACAAATTCGACAATCTGGAAGAAATGGATGCTTTCCTAGAGACGTATAAACTGCCAAAACTGAACCAGGAAGAAATAGAAAACCTGAATAGGCCCATAACCAGTAAGGAGATTGAAACAGTCATAAAAAATCTCCAAACAAAAGCCCAGGGCCAGATGGCTTCCCAGGGGAATTCTACCAAACATTTAAAGAAGAATTAATTCCTATTCTCCTGAAAATGTTCCAAAAAATAGAAATGGAAGGAAAACTTCCAAACTCATTTTATGAGGCCAGCATCACCTTGATCCCCAAACCAGACAAGGATCCCATCAAAAAAGAGAATTACAGACCAATATCCTTGATGAACACAGATGCGAAAATTCTCACCAAAATACTAGCGAATAGGATCCAACAGTACATTAAAAGGATTATTCACCACGACCAAGTGGGATTTATTCCAGGGCAGCAGGGTTGGTTCAACATCCGCAAATC